>PVJI01004605.1:0-106532 GCA_004026765.1 Micronycteris hirsuta | reverse complement strand
TTTTAAGAGCATTAATCCCTCACCATATTTATAGCAGATTTTGCTCATTTGTTTGTATTGTTAAAATTTCAGATACTGTTATTTGTTTTGAAAAAGGTTCAATTCTTTTTTTAATTTTATTATATTTACTGGGATGGCACTGGCTAATAAAATTACATAGGTTTCAGGTGTACGATTCTATGGTACGTCACCTGTACATTGCGTTGTGTGTTCACCACCCCAAGCCAAGTCCTCTTCTGCAAACATGCATTTGGCCCCCTTTACCCTCTTCTACCTCCCCCCGCCCCCTTCCCTGTGGTCAGCACCACACTGTTGTCTCCATGAGTTTTTGTTTGTTTGTCTTCTTTGTCAGTTTGTTGCTTTTAGTTTCATGTCCCACATATGAGTGAATGGTTCTTGACTTTATCCGTCTGACATTTCACACAGCATGATACTCTCAAGGCCCATGCATGTGGTCACGAATGGCAGCATTTCGTCTTTTCTATGGCTGAGTGGTTCTCCATTGTATACATATGCACCGCATCTTCTCTGTCTAGTCCTCTATGGAAGGGCACTTTAGTTGTCTCCATGTCTCGGCCACTGTGAATAATGCTGCAATGGACACAGGGGTGCATAAATCTTTGCAAATAATTTTTTTCACTTTTGGGGGGTAGTTATCCAGAAGAGGGGTGGCTGGGTCATATGGTAACTCTCCTCTTGATTTTTGGGGAAGCCTCCACACTGTTTTCTATAGCGGCTGTACTAGTTTACATTCCCACCAGCAGAGAATGAGGGTTCTTTCCTCGCTCCATTTCTCCAACACCTGTTATTACTTGTCTTGTTGACAATCGCCTAACAGGTGTGAGGCGGTACCTCATTGTTGTTTTGATTAGCATTTCTCTGACAGCTACTGAAATTGAGTCTTTTCCTGTATCTGTTGACCATTTGTATGTCTCCTTGGAAGACATGTCTGTTCAGATCCTCTGCCCATTTTTTAACTGGATAGCTTCTTTGTTTGGTGTTGAGGTGTATGAGTTCTTTATATATTTTGAATATGAACGCCTTGATGAGCTATTGTTTCAAATATCTTCTCCCATTTGGTCAGAAGTGTTTGGTCTTGTTGATGGTTTCATTCGCTGTGCAGAAGCTTTTTAGTTCAATACAGTCCCATTCACTTAGTTTTGCTTTTGCCTCCCTTGTCTTTGATGTCAAATTAATAAAATCCTCTCTAAGTCCATGAGTTTAGTACCTCTGTTTTCTTTTATGTATTTTATTGATTCAAATCTTACATTTAAGTCTTTGATCCATTTTGAGTTAATTTTTGTATATGATGACAAATAGCAGTCTAGTTTTATTTTATTTATATATTCATTTTTTTGCATGTGGCTTTCCAATTCCTCTAGCACCATTTATTGAAGAGTCTTTCTTTTCTCTTTTGTATGTTGTTGGCTCCTCTGTCAAAAATTGTTTGCCAATATGTGTCAGTTTGTTTTTTGTTTTTTTTTTGAGCTGTTAAAAATTCTGTTCCATTGGTCTGTGTGCCTGTTTTTCTGCCAACACCACACTGTTTTGATTATTGTTGCTTTGTGGTATAATTTGAAGTCAGGAAAGGTGGTATCTCCAGCTTTTTTCTCTCTCAGGATTGCTTTGTCTACTTGGGGTCTTTTGTGGTTCCATACAAATCTGATTTTTTTTTTATTTCTCTAAAAAATGCCATTGGTATTTTGATGTAAATTGCATTAAATCTGTATATTGCTTTGGGTAATACATCCATTGTAGCTATGTTGATTCTTCCAATCAACGAACACATTATTTTTGTGTGTTTTCTTCAATTTCTTTTAATAATGTCTTGTAATTTTCAGTATATTGGTCCTTCACAGCCTTTGTTTATTCCTAGGTATTTTATTCTCTCTGTTGCAATTACAAAAGGAATTTTTTTCACTTCATTTTCAGAAATTTCATTGTTAATATATAGGAATGCAATGGATTTTCATACATTGTTTTTATATCCTGCAACTTTGTTATATTTGTTTACTATTTTAATAGTTTTTTGGTGGAGTCTTTGGGGTTTTCTATGTAAAGAATCATGTCACCTATAAAAAGTAACACTTTACTTCTTTATTCCCAATTTGCATGCCTTTTATTTCTTTCTGTTCCCTGATCGCTCTGGCTGGGACTGCCAGTACCATGAACAAGAGTGGGGAGAGTGGGCATCCTTGTCTTGCTCCTGACCTTAGAGGAAAAGCTTTCAGCTTTTCACCATTGAGTGCGATATTAGGTGGGGGTTTGCCATATGTTGCATTTATTATGTTCAAGCACTTTCCTTTGATACACATTTTATTGAGTGTTTCAATCCTAAATGGATGTTTTAGCTTGTCAAATGCTTTTCCTGCATCTATCAATACGCTTATATGATTTTTATTCTTTATTTTGTTAATGCGGTGCATCGCATCAGTCATCCTGCCCATGTCGTGCAACCCTTGCAGCCCTGGAGTGAACCCCACTTAATCCGAACGCATTAGCTTTTTAGTGTATTGCTGTATTCAGTTTGCTAGTGTTTGTTAGGATTGCTGCATCTGCATTCATCAGAGATGTTGATCTGTAAAGCAGTTTGTGTCTGTGTTATCCATCCCAGGTTTGGGTATTACGGTAACATTGGCCTTATAATGTGAGTTAAGAAGTGTTGCCTCTGCTTTAAGTTTTTGGAAGATTTTGAGAAGCCTAGGTATCAAATCCTCTTTGAATGTTTGTAGAACTCTCTAGTGAAGCTATCTGGTCCTGAATTTTTACTTTTGGGGAGGTTTTGATGATTGTTTCAATCTCCTTACTGTTGATTGGTTTACTTAGATTTCACAATTCCTCATGATTCAGTCTAGGAAGGTTATATGTTTCTAGGAGCTTACCCATTTTTTCTAAGTTACTGAATTTGGTGGCACATAGTCTTTCCTAGTATTCTAGTGCGATCCTTTGTATTTCTGTGATGTCTGTGATAACTTCTCTTTCATTTCTGATTTTATTTGAATCTTTTCTTTTTATATTGAGTCTAGCTAGAGGTTTGCCAGTTTTATTAATCTTTTCAAAGAACCAGCTCTTTGTTGAATTAATTTTTTTTTTGTCTTTTTGTTCTCTGCTTAATTCTCTAATTCTTTTCTTCCATCTGCTGACCTTGGGCTTTGTCCTTCTTTTTCCAGTTCTGTCAGATGTAACGTTAGGTTGTTTATTTGGGATTTTTCTTGTTTCTTTGAGCTGCCCCTGGAATGATATAAACTGCCCTCTTCTTACTGCTTTTGCCGTGTTCCAGAAGTTCAGATTGTCGTATTGTCATTCTCATTGTCCCTATGTATTTCTCATCTCTCCTTTCGTTCCTTCTTTTCACCTTGTCATTCTTTAGCCTGTTGCTTGATCTCCACATATTTGTGGGTTTTCCCTTTCTTTTTTTCAGTTAATTTTCAATTTCAAGGCATTGCAATGGAAGAATATGCTTCTCATGGTTTCCATCTTCCTAAATTTGTTGAAGCTAATTTTGTGCTCCAATATATAGTCTATCCTTGATCATAGAAAAGAACGTGTAATCTGGTGTTCTCAGATGAAAGCTTCTATAAATGTTGATTTTTTTTTTCCATTCGGTGTAATGTGTCATTTAAGGCCAACATTTTCTTACTGTTCTCCAAGTTTCTGTTCGGAGGATCTGTCCGCAGTTCTCGATGGTGTCGTCAGGTCCCCTACTGTCATTGCGTTTTTGTCCGTTTTCCCTTTAGTTCTGCTCATAGCTGCTTTGCATTTTTTGGTGCTCCCTGGTTGGATGATTATATATTAATAAGTACAATGTTATATCTTCTTCATGTATTGTGCCTTTTATTATCGTAAAATGTCCATCTTTGTCTCTTGTTCCCCATTTTGTCCTGAAATCGGTTTTGTCGCAGTAAGGGCAGCCACGCCTGCTTTCCCTGGAGGCCCTTGGCTCGGGCTGTCATCGTCTCTCCTCTCGCTCTGCCCGCTCCCCCGAGCCCTGCAGGGGCCCCAGGCTGCGGTCATGCCCATCCCTGCTCTTCCCCCTTTTTGCCTTGATCCACCAACCACCTCCAGATGTTTCCATGAGCGGACCACGCGCCTGGGTGTTGAGCACAGAGCCCTTTGTCGAATGATGGCTGTTCAGCCTGTTGTAGCTTAGGTGGGAGAGACTGGGGGACCCCTCGCCGCCATGCTGGTGGGTGGCAAAGATGTACTACAACATACAGATGACATATTCTAGATACGTCCGCTCAAAATCTATATAATTTTATTCACCAACATCACCCCATACGTTGAATACAAATTTAAAAAAGAATATGTTAACTAATCAAATGAGTTTTAAAAGTAAGTGAAATAAATGGACTATATTGTCCAGCGGTCAAGGACATATTCTACAGCCAGACGCCCGGCTTTGGGCACAAGCGCAGCCACTTGCTGGTCACGTGACTTTAGGACTCCCCCCACACCCCACCACCCCACCTGCCCTCTTTAACTCAGTTCAGCTCTCAAATGGGAAACATATTAGCGCCTCTTCTATACATTTGGCTTAGACATCCATGTACATAAATGTAAATTAGTGTAAACCAGTCATTGTAAATTTCCTAAAGTACCTATCTTACAAGGTTGCATGTTGCTTTATTTTTTCCTTTTTATAGGAATATGTTCATTTTATGATTTTTCATAGAGGGTGAGTTTCCCAAAATGGTCATAGAAACATGGTGTATTCAAGAAAGTTAAGACTTATTTTGATACATTTCTTGCAATGTTTCGGTGCAGAAAATGCAGAGGTTTGCAATTTGTCCACGAATTTAAGCAGAGAAAATAGCGAACTCAAGAAATTCAGAGCAGCAGGAGCAATTCCGTCTTGAATTGTCTGGACCATCTATTCTTCCAATGGTGCTGGAGAAGCCAGCTTCCGCTGCGTAGCAGATAAACCAGGGGAGGGAGTGGCTCAGAATGAGCCTTGAGTTGTTAACTTTTAATAAACGTAACTTTGATCCACCAACACACCTTTATTCATTTGTCCTCAGAAGTAAGAATGTTGGGCATCTCATCTTTCACAAATTCTTTATGATGTAAGGTTTAAATTATTTCACGTTCTTTTCGAGTCCTAGATGCTGGGTGACATCTGAGCTCACGGTGCTTCAGAATCAGAACACCTGCCTGCAAATCCTTTCCAACAATGGAAACCCTATTTTCATCATTTTCAATACGTTTTTAAAAATTGTTTCAATAAATTAGAATATAAATTATGTAGTTCCCTGGCTAGTGTGGCTCAGTGGATTGAGCATCAGCCTGTGAACCAAAAGGTTGCAGGTTCAATTCCCAAGCAGGGCACATGCCTGGGTTGCAGGCCCGGTCCCAGGTTGGGGGCATGTGTGAGAGGCAACTGATCCATGTTCCTCTCACACATCGATATTTCTCTCCTTCTCTTTCTCCCTCCCTTCCCCTCTCTGTAACAATAAATCAATAAAATCCTTAAAAAAATAAAATACGTAAAGTCAAAAAGGCCTGCATATACTTATTAATTTACTTTCCCATACATTTAAAATAATATTGTAAGAAGTAAAAAAAATTTGAAAAACATTTCTGCTGGAGTTCTGTAACAGAACTTCACCAAAGACCTGTTTTCATGTGCATTTGACCACCTGGAGGTACGTGGCTCTCGTCACTGTGTGTGTGATGCTGTTGCTCGGAGGGTCACCTTCTGCCTCAAGACCCCAGTCACATAACAGTAGAAAAAATTGCTTCTTTGTCACATGTACAGGTATGCTGCTGATCATCGCAAAACAGACAAATAAAGCCAGTGATGCTTTTCAATAAGATAAGACTAACTTCCGTTGTTGTGGGACACAAATTACAAGCACATTTTCGTAGAAATAATGACTACCCCTGGGCTGTGTGTCTTGGTCTCCTTCGTCACTGACTGCTCCTCGCTGCTGAGCTCTGTGGCCTGCGTGACCGGCACTGATTGAGGTTCGGGCTGATCTGCTAGATATTACTTTATGTCTTATTAATCAAAATGAGGTCAGTAAGAAAACTCTCAATCCTAATGCTGCATAATATGAAGAGCTATTTAAAGACCGTGAGAGGGGTTATTATTTCTTTTCTGAGTTGTAAATGGAGAAATACAAGTAAAAAACACAGATTCAATTAAATTACCTGGAATGGGTAATTGTGACAAAAGCTGTATTAAATGCCAAACTAGCTGTTTTCTGGTGTTAGTTCAGTTATTCTGATTGTGCCAATCTCTCATCTGGAAGAAAATATAGTCGTTATTAGTTGCTTCTAAGGAAGAGAGAGAGAGAGAAAAGGACAGAAGAGAGGGAGAGAAGGAAGGAGGGAGACAGGGAGGGAGGGAGAGAAAAAATCTGGTCCCTAGGGCCTAGAAACAGTTTGCTCCTGACTGGCAAGTCTAACTCCCTGAACTCAAGAACGTGATAGAAGTATGGTCCTTTTTATTATTCTTCCACCATGCCATGGTGGTTTCAGATCACTGGTACCACTCACGTGCCAGAGGTCCCTGGAGTCAAGTTCAAGAGCTGGCTGCTGTATGCATGCCCCCAGCAGGGTCTTATCCAAGCCTGGTGTCGGTGTGGGGTGCGTGTTGCTGAGAAAGACATTTTCGATGCAGTGGAATACAGAGGCACATCTCTGCTTCTCCAGAAAGAGAATGTCCTGTCGATGTTTTCTGCTTGTTTCTTCTGAAGCATCTTTGTCTTTCATAAGAAAGTATAAGCTTGGTTGAATGCATTAAAAGCCAGACTTTCGCCATTTCCATTTGGAAGGGGGTGGCGTGCACATGTGAAAAACCCAAAAAAACGTTTTTCAGAAGGAGCAGCATCCTTCCCGAGGGAGACCGCATGCTGCCCACAGATGCTGCATGCTTTGAATATTTTTCA
Organism: Micronycteris hirsuta; assembly: GCA_004026765.1. NCBI lineage: Eukaryota > Metazoa > Chordata > Mammalia > Chiroptera > Phyllostomidae > Micronycteris > Micronycteris hirsuta. The sequence goes on along the minus strand of PVJI01004605.1, from coordinate 99,639 downwards.
TTGTTGACATATTTTAAATTTCAGGAAAATGGTAGGTTTTCTAAAGCATGTAGGTACCGGTTAGATAACTGAGAAATAGACATAAAAAACAGCTCTTGTTTCCAGAGCATCGAGGCCTGGATGAAGCTGGGGCTGCACCACGCATGGACGGCCTGCACGGTCTCAGCAAGTTTGCCCGGTTGCATAAATCTCGGGTTCCTCATCTGTAACTTGGAAGTAATAGCGTCCCGTATGATAATCTCACAAAAATTACAAAATTTTGGCAAGTAAAACATTCTTACAAAATATATAGAACTATATCATCATATCTATCTAGCTAACATTGGATCAATGTTACTTCTCACTGAAGCCCATGAACTTTGTACTGCACCGAATTTTATTTCAAGTTGATTAACCATGTGTAGTGAAACTAATTTCAAAGGTTTTGTTGTTTTTTTTTCAAAACATGTCTCTGTAGGGAAGAAGCAGTTTTTTTTAGATGGAGTACCTTTCATAGCATTACTCTTTAATGCTGATGAAAGAAAGAAAAAGGAAGCGCCAGATTAGTTTGCAAGGATCTCCTGGAGAAAGAGCGGCAACACCCGTGGAAGGAGTTACGTAGCGGGGAGAGCAGGGGACTGCAATAACGGTTTGAATTGAGATAAGGCTGCAAAGCTGCAGAATGACGGGAAGACCGCGCACCCGTGTCAGGGAGCCTTCCATTACCCGGCCGGTGGAGGAGAAGGTCGGGCTCTGTCGCCCCCCCCCAGGGGGACTGGCAGCAGCACACCTTCGCAGGGCGGCCCGAAGTGATCTTATGTAAATGTGACATGCGTGTCCAGCTCCCCAGCTGTGCAGGGCGACCATTCCGTCGTTAACGATGTTGCACGGGTCACACAGCCCCAGCTCTGCACGCAATTCCAGAATCTTTCTCCTGTTTGTTCCGGGGCGCTCCCCAGGGTGACCTGAAATCCTCGCGCTCTCAGCTCTGGGCTGCCTTTCCACAAAAATTAACATAGAGAAAAAAATCACTAGGAAGATGCATCTGAGACTTAGAGTTTGTTAAAATGTCACACATAATGCATTTAATTGTCTTTTCCTGCATTAGAATGCCAATTTTTGAGGAGTGCTTTGGAAATATGTATTTTTACATACACACATGCATAAGTATGTACTCATAGGAGTCCGGCAAAATAATTTCTAATGGAAAGTTAATGAGTCAGATTACAGAATACAGATATAAAAATCGTTTTTATTTTCACAGTAAATGTTAAAATGTTCTTGCAAGTGGAAACTAGTAAACAACAGTGCTGTATATGAAAAGTAATACCAGGAAAAGAGAGATTCCTGTCCTAGCACAAATCATACCCCAAAGACAAAGAAACTGGTCAAGAGAAAATAAATTCGGCTGTAAGAATTATAGTTATCTTGATTCAACAAATAAATAATTCTATTTAAAAATTTTTTGGCATTGTTTATAAAAGAACACTATTTGAGGTTAACACATTTTTGTATACCTGGCTCTCTTGCAAGACAGAGAAGTTCAGTTGATGTCATTGTTATTGAGGCCCAATTACTTATTAAGATTTCAAGATGAGAAATGAAAGAAACAGTAATGGCAAACCAAACCTATTTCTTATGGCTCACTGGCACTGCCCAAAAGCAGCGGGGCAGCCAGGCATGAGAGAGAATGGGCTCCATGGGCCCACATGGGGAGCCGGGAAGAACGTCGGCAAGATCTGTCCCTTTACATCCCAGCTCCACATTTCCAGACACAAAACACCGATGGAAAACATTACATTAAAAAAAACTATCAGCTAGAAAATGTTCTAAGACATGTTCTAAAGTAGAGAAAAAGCATCTGACCAATGATGAGTGGATAGACATAGGTGAGCAGAAGTAGTGACAGCCCTGGCCGGTGTGACTCCGTGGGTTGGGCGCCATCCCACAGGGTGAAGGGTCGCCAGTTCGATTCCCAGTCAGGGCACATGCTGCTCATATTGATGTTTCTCCCCATCTCTCTGCCTCCCTTCCCCTCTCTCTAAACATAAATAAATAAATAAACTATTTTTTTAAAAATAGCAACAAGCAGGCTAAGTTGGTTACTGGTATGAAATACTCATCACAAAATATAATTAATAGAAGAGCAATGTGGAAATTGCCGAGATACAGAGAACCATTCCGTCGCCCAGGCGGACTCCCCTGACCACGTGGACATAGACGTATGTTAAATCAGAGCAAGTGAAATGAGAGAACACAGCTTGCTCACTGGGGCAACCGCGAGTTACTGCCTTCATTTCCATCCCCCTGCCACAGTCACATTATTTCCACAAACGTTCGAGGAGAGACATATTAGCTCTACAGAATTTATGCTAAATCTCCTCTGTCTGATTTTTGTTATTGGCATAGTGATCTATAAGCACATGGGATTATCCTAAAGGGGGCATATCTGGTAACTTCTGTTCTATTCAGGTTAAGAAAAAAACACTATCTACACTTTCCTCATACCATTTGCAGACTTTTACTGTTTTCCAAAATCAATTTGCTCCAGATTTTTTCCCTTATTTTAAATGAGCCATTTTTAACATGAAAGCTATCAAACAGCTAAATGTAACAAGTCAGTATTTTTTCTCGGTTCTTCAACATACATTTTTTCCCTTCTAAAAAGCCAAATAATTATACATATTTCTTTTGGGATCTGAATTTACATTCTAATACATGTCTATGAAATCATCCATAATGACAGTTTCTTAGCCAAAATAAATAAAGATGCATTTGCTATTTTGAGTTTGTTAAAAGATCTCCTTTTTTATTGATTGATTTTAGAGAGAGAGAGAAACATGGATTTGTTGTTCCACTCCTCTGTGCATTCATTGGTTGTTTCTTGCATGTGGCCTGACCGGGGACGGAATTCTCCATCTTGGTACATCAGGACGAAACTCTGACCAGCTGAGCCACCCGGCCAGGGCCCACATGAGATCTTAAATCACTTCAGATATCGCAGGAAAAAGAAGAGAGGTGAACACTTGGTAAGGATTTTGTGGATAAAAATTATCCACAAAAAAGAAAAAAGACAGAGGGTAGAGTGGAAACACTGGAGCGAATAGAGTGATAAGGGAGGAAAGGCTAATATAATCATTACCAAAACCTCTTAAGTGGAAAAGCATACTTTTCTCCCTTTCCCGCACTCACTCTTGCACTTGCTACAATTAATCAAATGCTCCCTTTCCATGGAAGGAATTCCTACCTGCGGGAAGTAATTTTTACATCCCAGACCAGTTACGGAATGGACGGGCTGGAGCCTACTGCCGAAAAGATTTTCTCACTCCGAGTTTCAGCAAAACAGCTTTTTCCTAGACTGGGATGCTATCTGGTACATTTTTACTGCATTTTCTAGATAATTGCTGCAATTTGGTTGTGCCCATGGAAAGCAAGAACATCTTTTGTTGGGCTTAGGAAGCCACATCTAATTATTTTTTTAATATATTTTCTGTCTTTAGCTTTGGTGATTTAATTACAGTGAAGGGCTACATGAAGCGGCCCCACCCTGCTCTCTCAGGTTATGGTTTTCCTGCGTGGAAAGCCTCTGTTCCCTCTCACAAGCTCCAGACACTCACCCAAACCCACCACTCTCAGCGCAGAAGGACTCGTCTCCCCTGGTCTTAGAGATGGGTCCCGGGGGTGGGTGGCTGGCCCAGGTGGGGCCACTGGCTCCCTAGAATTTACACGGAATGAAAGGGGAAGCAGTCTCCATGTCCTGTGAAGCTCCTGGGATTAGATCATTTAAGCCAAAAGCTGCTGCCAGGGGCACCCCACCCCGCTCGTGGAGAGAGCTCTGACTCGCCAGGAGGAGGAACGGTCTCCGTGACCTCCGGAGAAGGGTCAGAGGGAGCTGGGGAGAGACGGAAATGAACATGTGGCACGAGATGTCTACAGACAGCGACCAGGTTGCTACAAGCAGCTGAACCCGAGAGCAGCTCCGCACTGGCCCGTCCTCTGGGTGACTCAGTGCACTTTGTTTTTGTCGGTTGGTTGGTTTGAGCTTTTGTCTTCTGGGAACCCAGTCTGAGGTGGGGGCCCTCTCACTGAAAAAGCTAAAGTCCTGATTGACCCAGAAAGGAAGAGATGGTGAGAGAAAGAGTGTCAGGAAGGGGGGCCGCCCCGGCATCAGCTCCAGCAGCTCCCAACCCTGAGGTGCTGGAGAAGTGACTTAATCATATTTTGCCATTATAATGTGTACTTTTTTTTGCCCAAATTTTTGAGGGGAAATAAGGATGTGCATTAGCCATGGGTAGTACCTGAAATACCTTGCATCTGTTCTTGTGTTTTGTAATTATTTGTTAACTAAAATTTCTTGTTCCAAATATGTTCAAAATTAATGCTAAAATTTCTTTATAACACAAAACAAGTATCTAAATATAAATAAATAAATAAATAAATAAATAAATAAATAATTGAACTAAAAAAATTAAAATGAAAATTTTTTTTTCCTGAACATTTGGGCCAAAAATGTGGGTGCACATTATACATGGCAAACTATGGTATCCTGTCTTCACGTCAGTCATTCATTAGTAAAATGGGAACGCAAAGCTTTGTCTCCCGGAATTCCTGGGAAACCTAACACGATTAGCAGGAGGGAGGGAAATCTAATTGTCCTACACTGAACTGGAAAGCCCACCCAGACTTTGTTTGCAGTCAGACTCTGAACGAGAGACGGAGCCCAGCAGAGGACAAAGGGAGGACAAAGGACGAGTGACTCGAGGCTAAAATGCCCCTGGCTGCCTCAGTGACGACGCCCCGTGGTGCCGTGTGTCGTCTGCAGTGTCGCGTCTGCCTCAGGAACGAGACTCCTGGGAAGCCCTCTTGCCCGCATAGCTGTCTTCACATCTCCCTCGGAGGATAATATTCCTGCTTTTCCTTTTTCCTTAATCATGCCCAGCCTCTCAAGTCAACAAACCTGCAATGTCATCTTCTCAAAAACTGTATTGGTTTTTTCTTTTTGCAAGCCTTGCAGTTATTTTTTTAACCTACAATAAAGGATATGTTTATTGATTTTTTTTTTTTAGAGAGAGCAGAAGAAGGGGAGAAAGAGAGAGAAACACCGATGGTTGCCTCTCATAAGTGCTCCAATGGGGGAAAGAGCCCACAACCTTTCAGGGCTCGGACCAGCTCCAACCAGCTGAGCCCCCCGCCAGGGCAGCTCCGCAGTTCTTTATCCTCTTTAAGAAAATGAGCGCTGGAGACCCACTTTCAGAATTCTTAATGAAGCCTGGCTTCTTCATTTTCTTTTGTATACTAATCCACATATTTTATGACATTTAATGTAGAATATAGAACTTTTTTCTGTTTTCTTTTAAGTAGGGCCCTTTTTTTTTTTGTAGTGGTACTAATGGCTTCGATTAGGGCGTCCTACCCAGAATGAATAGGGTGGGGGGTGTCGGCCAGGTGTCTCTGGGTGTACACAGTAAACCAGCCGTCAGTCTATTGTGTGAACCTAGAGGAAGTGACATCTGTGTTGGGCAGGGACAGGATTTCACCTGTCACTTTACCTTATTATTCGTGATTTAATGACCGCAATAAAGCAGGATGCTGAGTGACCATGCTATTTCCTCTGAGGAACCTGTGCCTCTGCGTGGCCATCTTTCCTGTTTTTCTGTGACGTTTGAAGAAGGAGCTTGTCTTTTCCCATTTGATGGCCTGGAAGGAGCAAAGAACAGCAGAAGAGACGCGTGGCACAAGGTTCTAATGGGTACACCTTCCGTTCGAGGGTCTCTCTGGGTTTCAATGTCTTCTCTCTCGTCGGCGTTTCCCTGCCAGCACCCGGTAGGTGCCGAAGTGCAGCATCAGTGTGTGCGATGTGAACCAAAAGGCGGTTAACGAGGAAGAAGGCTGGCATGACCTCAAGGTCACACTGCCCAAGTCCATCGCTCCGGATGGTCTCCAGACTGAAGGACTTCACATCACGTCGCTTATTTGTGAAACACGTGCATGAGGAGGACTTAATTGGAAGAACAGGAAACTTCTGAAAGCTGGTTGGATAGAATTTTGCTGAATCAAAAAACGCCCACATTGGGTAAGGACAAGTGAATGTTCTATACTTTAGAGTGAGTTGTTGAATGGAACACTGGTTAAGGCGAGCTTCCCTCGGAAAACACACGTACCCTAAAAATTACAAGAAAGTGTGAAATAGTGGTGGCGGCTTATTTTATTAATTGAAACTGGAAATCTATCAATAGCTAGAAAGCGTGGACTTGTGATACATTCTCTATGTCACCTACATGGTGTTATTCTCTCTAGAGTGCAGATTATTACTATTATTATTATTTTACTTAGTGGTACAACTACATGAATTATCTTAGTTTTAAGTTTCTTGTCTACAGAGGGTATTATGTCTTATTTTTTCCCCTCAGTACTAAGCCCTGAATCCTTAGAAAAAAATTACTCATGCTTCTAGGAGAAAAAAATTGAACTGTTACTAACCATGATGAGGAAATTCAGACACAGAGAAGAGGCGAATGTTTCAAAGTCACACTACCTGTAAGCAATGAAATCTGACTGTGTGCCTGAGATCGGAAACTGCCGCTAGCTAATGCCAAGCTCCGTGATCTTTATACCTGGAGAAAAAGGTACAGAAAACACAAACCTCTCTCTCCTGCGACTCACTGAAAAATGTAGTCAGCCAGATTTACGCAAACTCCCGTTCCAGCGCTGGACTGTGAAGGAAATCGCTTTCACAAAAAGACCTTTATTTGTTTCAGGTGAGGGACGTGTGTGCCACGCCTCCAGGGGGACCTGGCCTCCTAGTCTTTGCCAGCACGTGGCCACGCCATGCTCAGGAATGGCTCAGCGGGGTTACCAGCGTTTGAGGGTTTGCCTGCACCATATATACATCATGTATGATGTTTGAAACTAAGTATCAATGTGTCCACTCCCACTTTGTTGATGAGGCAGACACCTAAGGCACCAGGCCCCAAGCAGCACCCACAGCCGAACGCCATCCTTCTGACTCCAGAACGTTCGTCTGTCTGACCCCCCAGGCTTCTTCTGTACAGATCAGTGGCAGCATCACTTGGGTGGGAGCTTGAAATATGAAAAAAAAAAAAAAGCTCACCTGACAAGACCCCACCTACAACGGGTGGCATCAGGACGTGCCTGGGGGAGCCTGCGCCCCTGAGCCCCGCGTGGAGCTGCCGTGCACACGCGTGTGGGGCCTCAGCGCTGGGCCACGAGCAGGAGAGTCAGCCATGGTAATCGTTCTCTGGCTCCTTCCCCCAATTCTGCGTAAAAAGCTGTTGGATTCTGTTCCTAAGAAATAAGGGGTCCCTTACTGGGATGATCTAAAGATTGTTTTCCACCGTTCTTTATTAGGTAGCATGCTTGAATGGAAAGGGAAAACATCTAGGTTTGACTATATTCTAGTGGGGATAAAAATAAAGTGACGAGCAGAATAATACAGTCACCGACTGTGGGGAAGGGGCGAGGGGTTATGAGGTTATTCTGTTTTAAGGTTGTGTAGACAGCCTAGCGTTTCGTTTTCAAATAGAGGCGCCCACCCAGGTGGCAAGGGACGCTGCATCGCCCACTCCCAACAGCGCCTGACACCGCGTGGGCCTTGAAGAGTTAAACGACAGCACCCCCTTCTGCTGCATCTCAGTGTGCAAGCGGAGGGTCCCCTTCTGCACAGGCAGGGAGATGGTCCAGGCCGGACCCACGCTGGAAGTTGGACCCCTTCTCCAAAACAAAAGGCAACCCACATAACCTCACCCCACCCCCTGCACAAAAGTGAGAAGGATGTAGCTGGGTAATAAATTGTGACGGCAGACTTGTGGAGGAAAGGACAGAAACCTCTGAAGTGTCTAGAAATAGGTGGATTTATCCAGGATCCAACTCAGAACGTGGCGCGCTAAGTCTAGATGCGTAGTCAATAACGGCGTTAATCAGACAGGTATCTGCCTCGCCCTGGGCATGCTTTGCCAGTGTGCACATCCCAGGAAGGCCATTTCTGTTCACTAAAGCACTTGTCCAGAGAGTTCATCCTGGTGGCCGGTGCAGAGCAGGAGCCACACGAACAATTCTAAGGAGACACCAAGGGTTTCCTACGAATGAAGTAGAAGTCCCGAGGAGGAAGGGAGGACAGCTGCTGGCCTGGGCAATACAGCAGTTGACTGGAGACAATACAGACACAAGTGGCAAGGGCAAAAACAACCATAGCCCACTGCTATCTCGCGCCCACCGTGGCCGGATGAGCTTGTTCTCTCCGCAGGCCCGTGTGGTGGGCGCTGTTCCGGCAGAGGAAACAATGCAAAGCATGGAAAACAAAAACAAGAAGCTGTACAAGAAACACTCCAAAAAATTAAGCTCTTCAGAACTATTTAGAAAGAGAATTCAGTGAATGAGTAAGCTACACAATTGACATACAGCAATTGACAGTATTCATGTGTAAAATCCCATTGATACCCAAGACCTAATGAAACACAAGACCATTTCAAATACAGGCAGTCTTGACCTTCTACGGTTTGATTTACAGTTTTTTAACTTTACAATGGCACGAAGAAAATATGTATGATAAGTGACATGAGCTGCCGACATCTCAGCGTGAAACAGGCTTTGTGCTCAGTGGGCGTGCCCGGCTGCAGGCACATGGAAGTGTTCCGAGAACACGCGGGGCAGACCAGGCTAGCCACAGCATTGAGTGCATTGGGTGGATTAAATGCATTTTTCAACTCGATGATATTTTCAACCTATGAGAGTTTTATCTGGACGTAACCCCCAACATAAGTTGAGGAGCATTTGTATGAACAAAAATGGTGAAGTATGAAAAAATACAGTTAAAAAGAAATCAGCAAAACCTATGGGGGAAAGCTGTGAAATACTGCAGAGTAAAAATAGAAGCGAGGCCGCACTCCCCACGACCTCAGCCAGACTCCCACCTCAGAGCAGGAGCCACAGCTGCATCTCCAGGGACAGGCCTCCCAGCCCAAAGCCCCAAAAGTCAATTAAATTGCCATTTTTAGCTTCAGCTGTAACATTGAAGTCACTGCCATAGACCTGGGGACCGCTCAGGGAGCTCACACAAAAAGGAAGTCACAGCTTGACATTATCAGTATTTGATCAAGCAAACAGTCTATTCTTTTACAGGGGGAAAAAAAACTAAATTAAACAGTGAGGCCTGGACATATCGGAGTCAGGTTAAACATAAATAGCATCATAGAATGAAATTTGCTCATTTCTGGGAAGAAAGAGTGATGAAGAAAGTAAACCAAAATGAATGAAATATAGGGGCAACCGATGTGGGACTCTAGTACTTCTTTGCAAGAGAAATAATAAAGGACATTTGTATCATTTATATTTTAGCAAGACAGAAGGTTAATGGCATCTTTTAAAGTTACATGGAAAACTCTCTGACCCGCGGTCCTGCGTGGGGTGACGACTGAAAGCACTTCACAGAAGGTCATGGAGGACCTCACTGCACTAAGGAAGCACCACTCCAGCGGCAGAGTCACAAGTTGAACAAAGCAGATCAAATCCTCCCTGCTGCTGAACTTCCTCTCCTCTGGGATGAACAGAACTACGCACGTAAACACAGGTGTAAAATTATTCTTTAAAATGATAAGCGCTTGGAAGGTCGCCCAGGGGCTGGGGGCTCCCACCGCAAGTCCAAGGTCACTCACTTTAGACAGGGTGGTCTGAGGAGGCCTCTCTGAGGAAGTGAAGAAGAGCCTGTTTGTTCTTAGAGTTCAGCTTCAATATTTTTAATCCTCACCCAAGAACACTTTTTACTGCTTTTAGAGCAAGAGGGAGAGAGAAACATTGATGCACGAGAGAAGCATGATTGGTTGCTTCTTGTACACGCCCGAGCCAGGGGTCAAACCCACAGTGTTTCGGGGATGAGATGAGGCTTCAGCCAACTGAGCCACACCAGCCAGGGTCAGAGTTCAGCTCTAAAATGTGAAAGGAAAAAAAAAAACAAAAACAGTTTAAACCAGTGCTAATTAAACAAGAGGAACATGGTGAGGTGAGTTTAGAGGAACTTTCTGGAGCTGACAGCTGCTTCTGCAGCAGGGGTCAGCCCCAAAAGCAGGGGTCGGAAACAAGCAGTGAGGACGAACGAGAGAGGAAGGCTTGAATGGAATGATCTGTTCTTCTCCCTCTTCTTTTCTGAGACGTTGCTACAATGCGTCTTGCCCAGTATGGCATCGATTTTCCAGGGGTGCTGGGTTTAAGGAGAACATGCCTGCTCACGGCCTCTCTGATTCCAGGTCATAATTCCTTCACCTAGATGGGCTGTGACGAAGATTCACTGGGGAAGGGGCTTGGGAGCAGTAAGTGATGGGTCTGTACGCGGACTGATGATCCCAATGAAAACTTGGAAGGATGTTTCCCTGGTGCAGACTATAATTAACTTGGAGAACGAGCGTGTCAGGCTTTTTTGAGACAAAAAAGAAAAAATTTTTTTGCTCATCAGTTGGAAAGGTCATTTCACTAAGAGGAGAACATTTAATTAATTGTGAGCTTGGCTTGATGATAATTTTTCTCCTGTGAGGAGAAATAAACACAGAAAAAAATTTTAGGCTTGTGATTGTCAAGTGGAGTGATGTGTCATCTTATTAGAGAAAGGCAGGAAGTTAGCAGATTGAGAGGCTAAACCTCATTTTAAAAAATGGTTTTAAAAATGTGATACTATGAAAAAGCAAGCTAATGGCCAGGCTCTCAGTGATATCACTCAACAAGAATGGGGGGAAAAACATAAAAATTTTTAAACATACAACTCAAGAGAAGCAATTTGTGTTCAGTCAGTCTAATACAGAAGTCCAGAGGGAGCGTAATGAACACAAAGTCCAAAAATATTTGTATGAAATAAAGAAAAACAATTTTACACAATCCGCAAAGCACGACCGTGCTCTAAACATTTACTAAGTAGTCAATATTAACTAATTAAAAGAAAGAGAAAATTAAAATTTATCACAAAAGACTTATAAGGAAGGCTAAAACCAATTTATTTGGTTGCTCGGATAACTCATACCGTAGATGGTATCCTTTATTTTAGGCATAAGACTTGGCATTTGGACTTACGAGGATTTGTACAAAACAATCAATAAAAGTGGTTTTCAGTTTGCAGAAAAACAAGACAAATGCACAAAGTGACTTGTGATGCATTCGCTCCTTGAGCAAACGCATATAATCTTATGAAAACAAGACAATGAAAAATGCACCGCTCCTATTTTTTCCCACATTGTTCCCCAAGGAAGTAGTTCTCAAACTGTAAATATGCCCCCCCAAAAAAACAACAAAAAACAAACAAACAAAAAAAAACGCCAACAACAACAAAAAAAACCACACAATTGTTTGAGAATCAAAATATTTTGCATAAATTACTATTTGGCAAATGATCCCTGATATAAACATTTCCATTTTATCTCGGAAATGCTCATCATTGTATTCATTAAAAGTATTTTGGGCCCAGCTGGTGTGGCTCAGTGGATTGAGCACAGGCTGGTAACCAAAGGGTCCCGGTTCAATTCCCAGTCGGGGCACATGCCTGGGTTGCGGGCCAGGTCCCCAGTGAGGGCCATGTGAGAGGCAACCATACATTGCTCTTTCTCCCTCCCTTCTCCTCTCTCTGAAGGTGAATAAATAAAATCTTTAAAAAAAAAAAAGTATTTTGGAAGAATGTCCACCAGGAAAGGGGGTGAAATCATTTAGTATGAGACTAAAAAGTGACAGAAAGGGAGAAAAATTCCCAGACGAGCTCATCTAAGTCACGACTGATCTTTGCGAAGAAAGAGATTGACCAAGGGCGTGACTACCTGCCAGGACTCGCTTTCAGTTCACAAGTTTTCGTTTCAGACCATCCTATGAGGTTACTTTCTGTTGTGAGCAAGGGAGTGTCCCCGAAAGGTGTCAATCACGCACATTTTCATCTTCCCACCAGGCCAGGTGTATTGGGGGAGACTCCGCAATAAGCCAGTCGAGTCCCATGCAGGTGGCATGCAGAGGAGCGAGCTTGCACGACGTGAGCAGAGCGAGCCTTGGGCGCGGAATCCCCATCACCGGCAGCCTCTGCAGGTGGAGGGGCAAGCGCCGTCCCAGGACAGGCAGGTGGCTGCAGAGGCGGCATGCGTTGGGTGCAGTGGACGTTGGGTAGGGCTCCGAGCAAGACCCGTGGCGCAGCTGCAGGCTGGCCTGGCCCCGGCACGGTCCTGGGCCTCCCGGCTCTTGACTCGTGCAGGAAAGAGTTCAAGGACAAGTCCAAGCAAGAGCAAAGACAAGTTTCAGTCAGGCAGAGACGAAAAGGCTGGGACTCGCCACTGTGATGGAAGCCTCGGGGCGAGCAGTGAACGCAGGTGAGCGCACAACTGGGTGTGCCTGCCGCCAGTCCGTCCTTGGGTTTCATGTGTTTCCAAGGGCAGGCGGTTTCTGACTTTGCGAGCCAGATTCTGACTCCATCTTCTGTTCGGGGGAGGGTCATATTCCCGACACGGTCCCTTCCAGAAGTGTCATGGCCTTCACCTCCTTCTGCCCCCCTCCTACTGCGGTGTCGCTTTTCATTTTAATAATACTATAATGAAAAAAATAACAGTATAATGAGCTGGGGAGTCATTCTCTGGTCAATTTTTCCTCCATCTTGCATTGATCTGGTTTTAGCCAGTCCTTCTTGGTTTTTAAAAAAATTTTAAGATATGTTTATTGACTTTAGAGAGAAATGAGAGAGAGAGAAAGAGAGAGACATCGATGTGAGAGAGAAACATCAATCAGTTGCCTCCTGTATTCACCCCAACAAGGGATCAAACCCTGCAACTTAGGTATGTGTCCCAACCGGGAATCGAACCCCCAACCTTTTGGTGCACAGGACGGCACTCCAACCAACTGAGCCACCCAGCCAGAGCCCTCGTTGTTGACTTCTGCGACCACTGCAGGAGTCTCCTGCCATAAACAGTGTCCCTTTGAAAACCATTTATGTGGAGAGGTTCGTGGAGAGGACCTGGCACCTCATCAGCCTGTGGTGGCCCATTAATCCTATGAAGTCTGTCACTACTTCCTCATTCTGCTTGTCAGGACTGTCCCCTAACTCCTCCTACCCTGCCTCAGTCTTGTCAATTAACTGGTAACTAGAATATTTGCGTGAGCTTCATTCTGCAGGCCCTTTGACTGGTCCGGTCCGCTGACGGTGGAAAGCATCTTGTGACCACCCCGGGAGCCACTGCCCCCAGATGCCAGGTGTGGGACAACGGACATCACCTTCATTCCCAAGCCCTGCACCCACCTGAAGGCCCCTCTATGAGCCATCCACGGAACCCCTCGGGGTGGGAGGCTCCCCTTCTCTGCTTTCTGGTCGGCCCCCTTGTGCACGAGCTCTTCTCAATGAACTCTCTCTGCCTGATCTTGGACTGAGCTCAGGGTCTGTCTCCAGGACATTGAGGCCCAAGAACCGCCCACTCCAAGTTCCACAACCAGTTGGGTGGGTGGGACTGGCGCTAGATTCCCAGGTTTTCTTCGCTACCACTCCCTGCTCTTCCTAACTCCTCACCACTGCCATCATTTAAAACTTATTTTGAACATCACGAGCCCGGCATGGTGCCACGGTCCCTCGGAAAGGTCCAGCGGGGGCTGTGCTGAGGTTGCCCAGGCCCACCCTGTCCACCTGCTGTGCAAAGTGAGAAAGGGCGAGAGGGGCTCCACTTCAGACTCTCAGTCAAACCTCTGTGTGCCTGTGGCCGTCTGCTTCTCGAAGGTTCTTAGTTCACGGCTTCCCCGCTCTGGTCAGCAAGACAAGGGCTCGGCTGGGCAGAAGCAGATCGGACACCATGAGCGTGGCCGAGAAGCCACTGGAGCCGCGAGGAGGACCCCCGATGTGACAGACCCGGAGAGTCTGGGACTTGCTAAGCTGCCTGATCAGAATGCGAGGCTTCTGCAATGCCTTGGGCCTTTTGCTTTTTATTTTTATTTCTTATTTTTATTTTGAGTGAAGCCCAATTTGCCCTTCCAAATAAAACATTAGCATGCTTACAACATGATACCATAATGTGGCGCCACATGTGGATGGCCTGGGGAGAGCGCACACAGAAGGGGGAAGGGACAATCTAATTGTGAGCCAGCGTGGAAATGCAGACTGTGAACATGGGACGATTTCACTCACTATAAACAGCACATTAACTGAGAAGGCAGCTCGGCCAGGCAATGACTGAAAAATGTCTTCAGGGGGTTCACTTAATCTCTTTCTATGGAAATATGTTCTCTGATGGCAGTAGCTGGTGAATTAAAAAAAGTACTGTCTGTATGGACAGTCAGCGCAAATCAGAGATTCCTGGGTTTCCTCATTTGCTCAGCGCAGAAAATAAAGTTGGAAAATGCAGGTAGAACATATTTTTGTCTGGGACTCAGAAGAACTGCGTTGGGTGTTCGTTTCGAACACACTAGATAATCCTCAAATCTAATTCTGTCCTCCACAGACAAACCAGAAATGAATAGAAAGAATTTCAACAAGAACGGTAATTCTTCTCTTTTCTTGAAGGATTTTATTGAAAATATTGCCTATTCTAAAATTGGAAAGTAAGAAAACAATGAATATTTTAATTTATGTGTGGGAAAGCCCTCTGGTTCTCATTCCTAGTCTTCCGAACTATAGATTTAATACAAACTATTTACCAGGTGCCCCCTCTGTTAGCTGCTTAGGGTGATTAGAAATTAGAAGGGGGGACAACAGGTGTGCTGGGACAGAAATACTGAGAGCACCAGAGTGACAGGCTACCATCCAGGCCCCGACCCCATGTGCTATTTGACCCTTCATTCTAAATGTGCTACATCTGTGTCCTCGCCAGCAGGTGCCAAGCTCACAAGACAGAGAGATTCACTCTTGTTCATTGCTGAATCCACATTCTGAAGTCACAACCTCAAACACTTCCGCTACAACAAATGGGTGAATGATACTCTAAGATGTTTTTCAGGGGGGCCCATAACTGGGGCGGGGGCAAAGCCACAGACTGGCCCATGCCCCTCGGTGTTCTGAGAGGTGGGTTGGTGGCCACATGGGTCGGGGTGCCAGCCTGTTAGCCCGAGGCCAGGTCACGACACTAGAGTGGGAGCCGTGGGAGCTGCTCACCACTTCCCGCCTCGTCTCCAGCCAGGAGCAGCAGACGGCTGCCGGACCTCCCTGCTGGATGGTTTTCACCGACGGAGTCGGAGCAGATGGGCCACGTGGCACTTCCCAGAGCCCATGAGCCGTGGTCACGTTTCCTGCCACAGCCATCCCGGGACCACGGGTCCAGTCGGAGCCGCTGTCACCTAGATCCTGAGTGACACAGCCTGCCGACCTCTGCGAACGGAAATTCTCTCAAACATTTCCTGGGGGGTGGCACTCAGTAAGGGAAGGCAAAGGAGCGGGGAGGGGACATCTGTGATAGTGTCAACCACAAAAAAATAATTCATTTCCCATTTTCATTTCTACAGTTGAAAACGCTATCCTTTTCTTTGTTTTGTTTTGTTTTTTCCAAAGTTATCAATGACTGGAATATCATTATTAGTTAAAATAGTATGGAAAAGCCAGTGAGTGACATGCTGAATGTGCAAGTCTCCGGGAGCTGGGGCACGTGATCGGCAGTTTCGAGGGTTTGTCGGATTGTCGAAAAGATGCGCTAGTATTCTGCGGTCATACCCGTTTTATGTCCCATTTCACAACTCGCTCTTACATTTCTACAGTATTGTCACAAGCCTTAAACTGTGGTGTACTAGTAAAGTGTCTAAGGA
The DNA here is from genome assembly GCA_004026765.1 of Micronycteris hirsuta. NCBI lineage: Eukaryota > Metazoa > Chordata > Mammalia > Chiroptera > Phyllostomidae > Micronycteris > Micronycteris hirsuta. The sequence continues at coordinate 83,916 of PVJI01004605.1, read as the reverse complement.
ACATTTTTTAGGTAATAAATATAAATCATTTATGCATGAAACATCACGAGAATAAAAATGCCTGAATTCTAACAACATAACATATTCTTATGAAATAAGACAAGCCGTGGGGTTCGAGGCTCTTGTCCTTTATCCTTCGGATGTTTTGCAAAGATGAGAGACGGAGAGGAATATAAACGCATAGAAATAAAAAAACAATTTATAAATACCTGTCATAATAAAGCAATAATTTAAGGGCTTGTTCTTCAACATGAACAATCCAATTCTTAATCTGGATTTAATCATGTGCTTCGGATCGCTTCAGGAAAAGAATTAGGTGAGGTTTTCACTTCGTTGGCAGCGACTCGGAGAGCCTCTGGTCGCTGCTTGTCCGGTGTTCTCTGTTCCCTGACCTGCAGAGGCTCCCAGGAACTCTGACGTCCAGCAAAACAACAACACGCATGGACATCCTCAGACCCAACAGCAACATCTCACCTTCATTTCCAACTTCAGTTCTATCGACTCATTTACGCAGCGTGACAGCCCGATGAGGGAGCCACTATTGTCACTACTTTTGCTTTCAGTGATCAGCCGCCGAGTCACAGCAGCACTCTGCATGACTCGCCTGGGTTTGCTCTGTGTGCTACCCTGTCCCCTGCACTGGCCCTGCCAGCCCCGGGCCCTCTGGCCCCGCTCATTGCAACACAGGCGTGAAGGGTGTAGGGTCTGGACTCAGCATGCTGCGTTGCAATTCACGCACCGCCAGGGACCAGCTCTCCTCATTCCAAAATGGGGAGAAAAAGTCAACGCCATCAGGCCTGTGTGAAAATTAAATAAGATAATACATATTAAGTGCTTAGCTCGGTGCCTGCCACACAGCGAGTTCTCAGCAAGTTGTACCAGTTGTTATAAAGTCTTGCTTCTCAGCCGCTAAGAACACAGAGGGTGCAATCCACTATCCCGTGTGTGCCGTGGGAGTTACAGCAAACCCGGTGCTACCTGCCGGGATCCTCCGAGCTGCGGGCTAAACCAGCACTTCCGTTGTCACTCACACTGAAGCCGATGTTAGGTCCACTCGTATTCTATCGAAAAGCCCAAGTACAGCATGAATCTCTTCATCCATGCAAAGTGACTGCATTTCCAAGACAGTGGGCGGGGCTCAGCTTCTGGAGTCAGACGCCCAGCTGCCACCTCGGCTCCACCACTCTCTGCGCCGGCTCCCTCACTTCTAAAATGCAGACACTGGTCCTGGTTATTTCACAGGCGTGTCGTGAGGCTGAGTGCATTCCTGTACAGAAGGGGTCTGAGCGGGGCACTGCCTGACAGTGTTTCATACATTTGGCTGAGAGTAATCAGTCAGTCTCTATCAGATATCGGCTAGGAACCAATGTGCTAATGCTTAGGGTTTTAAAAAGGTTATAATCCAGGCTTATACTCAAAGGATGTGAAGTCTTCAGTCATGAAAAGATCTAGATATGCTCAAATGCAACTGGAACACCAGGTGGCAAGGACAGCAGGAGAAAATTCACAAAATACTACAGGAGGCAGGGTAGTGTGCCGCGGCGGCAGCTTGCCAGGACAGGCAGAGTATTATTCCCATTCCATGCAGAGAGGAATGAGAACTTAGAAAGAGGAAGTGCTCACGCATCTACTGGGTATTAGAGGAGACACTTGAATCTAAACTTCCAAAGTTGGCTCTGGGCTAGTGTGGGTTGGTGGATTGAGTGCCGGCCTGGGAACCAAAGGGTCGCCAGTTCAATTCCCAGTCAGGGCACATGTCTGCATTGCAGGCCAGGTCCCCAGTGGGGGCCACGTGAGAGGCAACCGCACATGGATGTTTCTCTCCCTCTCTTTCTCCCTCCCTTCTCCCCTATGTAAAAATAAATAAATAAAATCTTTAAAAAAGAAAATAAATTAAAAAATAAACTTCCGAAGTTGAACACCAATGTTCCCACCATTTCTAATTATTTTCCCTCCATTTCTTTTTTCTCACAAATGTTTCTATCTGACACGCCAGAAAAAAAAATTCGAGTAAAACGGTCTCTTCTTGCCACAGAAATCACCCACCTGTTTGTGTCCGACACCTGCACCCCATTAACGACGCATGCTCCCATGCAAGGTCGACTCCTGCGGCATCAGGCCCTGTTTTCTGTCAACCTCTCATGGTCCATGATCCCGAAATTCTCCCCGACTCCCCTGCACTGTTGTTTTCTCTGTTTCCATTCCTCCTGGTGTCCCACTGACCTGCCTCCCCTCCAGCTCCTGTTCTATTTTCCTGCTTCATTTCATGGCACCATTTTTAAAAATAGTCATAGTCGCTGCCCCAAATTCCTCATCTTCCATCCTGTCCTGAGCCCCTGCTGGGCTGTTTTCCCACTACGCCAATGAAACCGCTTGTGGATGTCATTTCTGAACTCTGCAGGGCCCATCCATGGCGTATTTCCAGTATTTACCCCAACAGAGTGGAATAAATGGTGAAGGAATGAAGAGGCAAACGCCCTGCAGGCTCCCCCCGGAGCAACCTTGTTTGTAGAGCCGAGAATGCACAATCGCGATGAGGTCCTAGCGCGTCTCACAAGGGAACTCAGAGATGGGCACTGCGAGGGCTCTTTCTTACGTGAGGGACTGGGAACGGTTGGGTTTAGCCCCTCAGGGATGTTTTGATTTTTATCTTGTCAGGTGCACTCACTTATAACTGTGCTCATCTTTGCATGTCCACTTCTCAGAATCAGTGGTTTCAGATGCATTTTCAAGCATCCGTTCCTGGCACTCGACCCTGTGCGTCCTCAGAGACATTCCGTCTGACTGGGAGACACTGCCGTCACTGGCTTCCTGTCACTCAGCCTCCTGGAACACCTCTAAAGTCCTGAAACTAACAAAAGGACCTCTGAGATGCAGACGATGTTCACGTCCTATGGTTTGTATCATTCACCCCCAAGGAAAGACTTAGGCCAGATGATGACTTTACAACCTCGATTTTCTGCTTTTCTGTCCCAGAGAAGTGCAAACACTAAAGGTCAGACATGGGGGGGGAGTCCCATTAGGTGCTGGTCTCAGTCAGCGGTGAGCAGTGCTTACTGAGTATCACCCAGCAGAGAATGGTAGCAGAAAGAAAACAATCTAAAAGACTAATAAACACAATTTGTCAGACTTCTGGCCAAGACGGAGGCGTAGGTACACTCACTGTGCCTTCTCGCACAACCAAAAGAAGGAAAACAACCAATTTAAAAACAATAAACAACCAGAACTGCCAGAAAACCAAACTGTATGGAAGTCCAACAACCAAGGAGTTAAAGAAGAAACACTCACCCAGACTGGCAGGCGGGGTGGAGACGGCAGCTGGGAGGAGAGGACTCACAGCAAGGCAGTGGCAGGCAGACCAGGGGTCCCACATCCATGTGCAGAGACAGACCGCACAACCCAGCATTCCAGTGGGGAAATAAAGCTTCAAAACCTCTGTCTGAAAACATTTGTGGGGGTTGAGGCAGCAGCGGGAGGAAATCCCAGCCTCAGAGGAGAGTTCCTTGGAGAGACCCACAGGTTCCTAGAATGTACGCAAGCCCACCCACCCAGGAATCAGCACCAGAAGGGCCCAGTTTGCTTGTGGGTAGCAGGGGAAGTGACTCAAAGCCAGCAGAGAGCAGAGCAAGCGCCACTGTTCCCTCTCAGACCCCTTCCCCACAGACAGCGTCACAACACAACCACGTGGTTACCCCGCCCTGGTGAACACCTAAGGCCCCACCCCTTACTACATAATAACAGGTGCACGGAGACAAAAAAAAAATGGCCCAAATGAAATAACAGATCAAAGCTCCAGAAAAAATACAACTAAGCGATGAAGAGCTAGTGAACCTATCAGATGCACAGTCCAAAACACTGGTAATCAGGATGCTCAGAGGATTGGTTGAATTTGGTTGCAAATTAGAAGAAAAAGTGAAAGCTGTGAAAAGTAAAATAAAGGAAAATGCACAGGGAACCAACAGTGATGGGAAGGAAACCGGGACTCAAACCAATGGTTTAGACCAGAAGGAAGAAAGAAACATTCAACCAGGCAGAATGAAGAAACAAGAATTCAAAAAAATGAGGAGAGGCTTAGGAACCTCCAGGACATCTTTAAATGTTCCAACATCTGAATCATAAGGGGACCAGAAGAAAAAGAGGAAGAGCAAGAAATTGAAAACTTATTTGAACAAATAGTGAAGGAGAACTTCCCCAATCTGGCAAAGAAAATAGACTTCCAGGAAGTCCAGGAAGCTCAGAGAGTCCCAAAGAAGTTGGACCCAAGGAAGCACACACAAGGCACATCATAATTTCATTATCCGAGATTAAAGAGGAGAGAATCTTATAAGCAGCACGAGAAAAGGGGAGTTACCTGAAAAGGAATTCCCATAATACTGTCAGCTGATTTCTCAAAAGAAAACTTGCAGGCAAGAAGGGGCTGGAAAGAAGTATTCCAAGTCATGAAAGGCAAGGACCTACATCCAGGATGACTCTATCTAGCAAAGCTATCATTTAGAATGGAAGGGCAGATAAAGTGCTTCCCAGATAAGGTCAAGTTCAAGGAGTTCATCATCACCCAGCCTTTATTATATGAAATGTTAAAGGGACTTATCTAAGAAAAAGATCAAAAATATGAACAGTAAAGTGACAACAAACTCACAGCTATTAACAACTGAACCTAAACAAGCAAAAACAAAAACAAACTAAGCAAACAACTAGAACAGGAATAGAATCACAGAAATAGAGATCACATGAGGGTTATCAGTGGGGAGTGGAAGGGGGGAGAATGGGGGAAAAGGTACAGAGAATGAGTAGCATAAATGGTGGGTACAAAATAGACAGGGGGAGGTTAATAGTAGTATGGGAAATGGAGAAGCCAAAGAACTTATATGTACGACTCATGGACATGAACTAAAGGGGTGGAATGCGGGTGGGAGGGGGTGTGCAGGGCAAAGGGGAATAAAGGGAGGGAAATGGGATAACTTTAATAGCATAATCAATAAAATATATTAAAAAACACATTTGTCTTTCTAATATGCGTCACATATTTTATGACTCTTAGTAAGGTTGCATATACTGTAAACACGTTGTCTCAATGAGTCACAGTTATTTTCATTATTATAATACACTAAAGTCCTCGGAATCTGTCTGAAAGTCTTTTACTTTCCCCAAAACAACTATCTTCCAAAAACTCACTGGGCTGTGAGAGTGTAATAATGATGATCATAGAACTATAGAGTGTATTTTAGAAAGATTTTAATAAAAATGAATGTAATTTTACAATAAACACCAGGAATCAAAGACTTATATACATTGGTCATCTAGAAATATTCTCTGGGGGTCAAGTCTTCGTCGGCCAGTGGTGGCAGGAGGCTGACCCCTCTCTGCGTGGTCCCTCACAGTGCGAGAACACCGAGAGTGTGGTCTCAGGCCATCCTTGTGTATCATGACCCACCTGGGTCCAGCCCAGAGGGCCGTGGCCACCTTCCAGCCCTTTGGACATCTGACACGGTTTCTACAAATAGATGGCTGTTATTCTAATGCAACCCTAATGTAGCACTTGCCATAATGATCTCTGTGGGCTAGCTCCCTGTCAATCAAAAGGCTCAGCAGAGGGCTATTGTAACCACTGCATTATAAGATTTTCAACAGCTACCCTGCAGCTTTACCAATGTGGGGCGGTTCCGATATTTCCTTGCCGGTGGTAAGTGATGTTCAGTCAAGGACGGTAAATCACATGAAAGAAGGAGCTACACATCTTGGCACTTTAACTTCTGCTGCAGCTGCGCTTTGTTTAAAGCTTACGTGGCTACACGGCTGCCTCCCAGGACCCTCCCCTCGGGGCCTGTTGGAAATACGGGTACTCTGAGCTAAATGGGTGTCCCACTTTCCTCTTCAACCTGTCGTAAGCACATCTGACATGATATTTCCTCACATTGTTAATGCCAGTTTTGCAAGCCCAATATCGAATTCTGTGATAACCTTTTGTTCTTGCCTGTAAAGCATCGTTTGAAGGCATAGTATTTTGATTCCTCGTGTACTTGTGCTTTATCAAGGGGCCATTACCTGTAATCATAGAACACTGTATTTTTTACCATCTGCAATGATGGGATATTCTCGAGAATTGGGCTGACAGCCCTTCAGAAACACCGACGTGGACAGCATAGCACTGCTTCAAAAGTACAAACATGCTTGTGGGTTGTACTTGATAGGAACAAACATGAACTGGTAATTCATCCTCTAGAAATGAATTAGGCACTATAAGAGAAACATTAATGAAATGAAGGAAATAATTTAGTCGGGGGGAGGATAATAAAGCAGTGCTTTATTTAAAAACTGGTGACAGGAAAAAATATTGCATCTGTGAACATGTAAGTCTGCAGCTCTGTTGGCATGCAATTACAAAAGAGGCTATTTTTAAATTGGCATTTTTTTTTTCTGAGCAAAATTAACAGTCACTCAGGGTGCAGTCAGAGCTCAGTGGGCCCGAATCCGCTTGTACAGTGACAAAGGACCCACTTTCGGGCCTGGCAGTGAGAGAAAGTCATCGAGTAAGGTAAAACCTCACTTGGAACCCTGACTAGGGTCTGCAGCTAGCCCATATCTGAATATTTCTATCAACATCGTAAATAGGAAATACATTTTCTTTGAAACCAAATGAGCTCAAGATTAAGACAGGTCTATACCAGCTGAGACGTCGACCTTGGGAAGTATGCCAAAACCTAAAACAAACACAGGGGTGGTTCCTTTCCACGGAGGGGACCTGAAAGGAGGTGGTACCCAAGGTCGTGCCATGCTCCATCCCTGCCGGCATCTGGTGGGCTTCCCCGCAAGTCACAGTGCAGGCCCCAGACCTCGTGCTTGACGTTGGACTTTGGAGCCGGCCGATGCAGCTGTCTTCCAACTTCACGCTCTTGGCCTGACCTTAAATATCTCAACTATTCCACTATAAAAAGTTATGAAAACAACTGTAAAAACAGAGAACGCATCATAAAAGGCATCCTGAGTCCCGCCGGGCCCTCTGGGCAGTGGTGCGGGCTTTGCTAACCGCGAGTCTCAGCGTCCGCCCGTGACCCAAGGGCAGCTTGCGAGGCTGACTCAGAGGTTGACCAGCAGACCCTGAAGGGGACTCATCAAAATGTAGGAATCATTGCAAAATGCACGAGTCCTTGCAAAATGCACCGTATGTGCCTCTCTTTTAAAGTACAGCTTCCAGCAGGACTCCCGTGAGTGAGACAGAAGCAGAAATCCGTGGGTAGCATCCCACGTGTCAGCTTGTGACCGCCTTGGAGGGACCGCAGGCTCCCTGAGGTCGTGTTGGCGTCATGAGGCTGTGCAAAGGGGGGCACGTGGGCCAGCCACTGGGGACCCGGTCTCTGGAGTAGGGTGCTCTGGTTTCGAATCCCAGCTCCCCAGTTTCTAACTTACACTGGGATTCTCAGTCTTGGTTTCCTCACCTGTAATACAGAGTGATAAGAATTATAAGAATTAACCTTTATAAAGCACTTAGAGTAGTCACATACAAAAAAATTTTCCTTTTAACTTATTTATTTTTAGAGTGAGGGGAAGGGAGGGAGAAAGAGATGGTGAGAAACATTGATCAGTTGCCTCCCATAACGGGGATCAAATCTGTAACCCAAGCACGTGCCCTGACCTGGCTCACACCACCGACTTTTGCTTTGTCAGACGTCACCCAACCAACTAAGCCAGACCGGTCAGGGCTGGCTTTTTTTTTTTTTTTTTTTTTAGTCTTAATTCATTCATTTTAATGCTCTCTGAAATGAGCGGTATAAACAACGTGGTTTTATAGGGCAAAGTTTTGCTGACCAGGTCCCTGCCCTTCAGCCTGCCCTTCTCAGCGGGCGCTACCCTGGAGAGGCCAATGAGCACCGCGATGTCAGACCGGGGCTCGCATGTCGCATGTTTAGTCCTAGTTGATCTTCTTCCAGGGGGACATGTCCCATTATACTTATTTCTGAGGATTAATAAGAATTTCAAAATAATGACAAAAATAATTATTTCTAATTTAGGACTAGTTTCCTCCGATCTGAAATAGAGGATGGCCAGCAAGAGTCCTTTCCAATGCAGCTGTGTGCTCGACTTCTCTAAATACTATGTGAATACAGCCATCCTAAATCAGAAAGGATTAAAATTTAGGAAGTGCTCAGAGTCCAGTTTTCATTACGGTTGTGTGGGTGTGTGATCCCCTGCAGGCATTGATTTAGACCTGAAATTAAAATAGCCGGGTACAGCAGGGGCCATGGAGCGTCGCGGTGCTCATCACAGGGAGAGGGACCCGCTGGTCACCACTAAATATTTGCTGCCAAGTTTCACTCCAAGCTGACAGCTTTGGCTATTTGGGGTCTATCTCTCTAGCTTACAGTGTAGACTTTTAATTTTGAAAAAAACACAGCCAGTGGTGGGGTATAAATTTTCTCACATACAAGAGAAAAACGAGGCATTTAATAGCATTTATTTCTGGGGGAAAGGACAAGAATTTGCATTCAGTTGGAGAAAATGCCTGCAAAACAGGGAAAGCACACGGTGGGACCAGGAACTAAAAGCACATTCGGTCCTTGTACTTTCGTCACCCACTGAGTTTCAGTGGAACTCGGCTCTTTCCACAGAGCCGCCTCCTTGATTAGGACTCACAGGACGGTGGCTCAGGAAAATAAGCAGCTGATTGGGAAAATTGCTACTTGATAGAATGCACTTTCTTTAGATTTACTGCGGATAATGGGCTTACATAATGCCTTCATTACCTGTGACCCCCTCTGCACCTGTTTCATTAGAAAAGGTCATTTAATTTAAGTCTTTTTTTTTACAAAACCAGTTAGAAGAGTAAGGTAGATAAATTGCTGAAAGAACGGAGATAGGTTTTGCAAACCGCGTGCTTTCATTTACTTTAATATGCGCGTTCTTGGCTCAAAACAAATTCTTCCCGTTTCATTCCACTGGAAAGAACATTTCATTTGGAAACTAGCAAACAGGGAAACAAACAAACACTACAGAAAAAACCGTCAGTTTTTAAATTGTCAGTTTCTAAAATAATGGTGGTTGTTCTGATTCCAAGAGTGACATGCACATGTTGTATAATTTGGAAAAAAGCAGCCATAAGGAAGTAAAAACCACGGCCAACGTACTGGTGAAACTTAAAGCAGACTCTTTCCCCCTTTGGCGTGTGCGCACATGTGTGCATGTGAGTGTGTGACGGGGAGACATGAGACGTAATATTTCTGCATCCTTTTACTTTACTTAAATTCTACCATAAAACAGTCCCTCAGTCTTGGCCAGGTGGCTGAGCGGATGGGAGCATTGTCCCATCCTCCAAAAGGCTGTGGGTCAGCAGGCACAGGTTGCAGGTCCAATCCCTAGTCTGGCAACCAATCTCTCTCTCTCTCTCTCTCTCTCTCTCTCTCACTCCCTTTCTCTCTCTCCCTTCTTTGCTTCTCAAAACTTTCATGCATGCCTGTATGCAGGCATCCACTAATTCATTTATGCACCACACCGGTGTTGAGCGCCGATGCACGTGTGCGAGGCATCAGGGATGTATAAATTAGCAGATGCACCCTCAGTGAAACAGCAGTCAAGTGTAGGAAAATAGTATGAAGAAAGATTATTACCCAGGGCAGGAGCAAGCCTCGAATAGAGTTAGCAATAAAGTTAGCAGCAGAAAGGGATTGTCTTTTACGGGCCATTGCTCTAGGGTAAATAATAACGCACTGCTGAGGGCTTTAGTGGCATTTTATTATTTAAACGTTCTTTATGCTCCTCCGAATGTCCGCCAGGGCAGCGTGCGGGTGCAGGAACAACTCTGCCACTCCAGTCTGCTCACAGGAAAAGTGTGGCAGGCCGTGCAGGGCGGGGCCGCACGCTCTGAAGACCTGAATTTCAAGGCGTGATTAACCTCGTGGCGTGCAATGAATCACTTGCCTACTTTGGGGTCAACTGACTCCCCTATAAAATTAGGGCTTGGCCCTTTCTGTACTTAGCAAGTCACAGCTGTGCGTTTGGCCGCTGTAGCATCTGCCCTCCCCGGTGTCCAGGTGAAATCATTAATACTGGTTCCAAAAAGATGCATTTGCAATCTGGAATACTCAGGAGAGGGCAGGGGTTTTAAATTTTGGTTTTGTATGGGTTTCAGGCGTGCGGCTTAGTGGTTAGGCAATCATTCACGCCACACAAGGTTCTGCGCACTCTTTCCAGGCCCCGCCTGGTGCCACACAGTTGTCACAACATCACTGGCCGTTCCCCGGGCTGCACTCATGTCACTGTCACCGGGACTACTCCGTCACTGCCGGCCTGTGGGACCTTTCGCCGGTTTCACCAGCGCCCAGCCCCACCCCTCGGGCAAGTACCAGTCCCTGCACTTCCTGTCAGTCTGTGTCCATGATTTTTTAGGCTAAGCACATTATTCTATTTAATTTTCACTACAACCCTAGGCAGTATTCTCACAACTTGTTATTGAATTCATTGGGGCGACATCCGTTAATAACATTATATAGGTTTCCGGCGTACGATTCTATGATCCGTCATCTGTGTACTGTAGTGTGTGTTCACCACCCAAAGCCAAGTCTCTTCTCGTCACCATCCATCCCGGCTTTACCCTCTTCTGCCTCTCCCCAGCTTTCCCTCTGGTCATCACCATACCGTTGTCTGTGTCTCTGAGTCTCTCTTACTTCCCTTAATCCCTTCATCTTTTTCACCCGGGCCCTCAGACCCCCTTCCCTCTGACAGCTGTCAGTCTGTTCTCTGTATCTATGAGTCTGTTTTTATTTTTTAGTTTATTTTCTTCATTAGATTTCACATATAAGTGAAATCGTATGGTATTTGTCTTTCTCCGACTTACTGCACTTAGCATAATACACTCTAGGTCCATCCATGCTGTCACAAGTGGTAAAATACCACTTCTTTACGGCTGAGTAGCATTGCACTGTGGTACCACAGCTCTTTCATCCACTCCCCTACTGATGGGCACGGGGCTGCTTCCACAGCTTGGCTGTTGTAAATAACGCTGCAATGAACACAGGAGTGTTCTTTCGACTTAGTGTTTGGGTTTTTTGTTGGTTTTTTTTTTGTTTTTTTTTTTTCAGATCAATTCCCAAAGGTGGAATTGCTGGGTCAAAAGGCAATTCCATTTTTGAAATTTTTGAGGAAACTCCGTAGGTTTTCCACAGTGGCTGCGCCCGTCTGCATTCCCGCCAGCAGTGCACGAGGGTCCCCTTTCCTCCACGTCCTCGCCAGCACTTGTTGTTTGTTGGTTTAATGATGGCAGCCATTCTGACAGGTGTGAGGTGATATCTTTTTAATCTGCATTTCTGTGATGATTAGCAACACTGAGCATCTTTTCATATGTCTATTGGCCATCTGTGTTTCCTCTTTGTGAAGTGTCTATTCAGGTCCTTTGCCCATTTTCTAATTGGATTGTTTGTTTTTTAGGTATTGAGTTGTCTGAATTCTTTATAGATTTTGGATATTATCCCCTTATCAGATGTATCATTGGCAAATATGTTCTCCCATTCAGTACATTGTCTGTTTTGCTGATGGTTTCCTTTGCTGCGCAAAAGCTTTTTAGTTTGATGTAGTTCCATTTGTTGATTTTTCTTTTGTTTCCCTTGCCCTGGGAAATACATCAGAAAAAAAATATTGCTATGAGAATTATCTGAGATTTTACTGCCTATGTTTTCTTCTAGGAGTTGTAGGTTTCTAGTCTTACATTTAAGTCTTTACTTTCAGTTTATTCTTATATGTGGTATAAGAATATGGTCTGTCTTCACTTTTTTGCATGTGTCTGTCCAAATTTCTCAGCACCATTTATTGAATAAAATGTCTTTACCCTATTGTATGCTCTTGTCTGCTTTATCAAATATTAATTGACCATATGAACGTGACTTTATTACTGGGCTCTCTGTTCTGTTCCAATGACCTTAGTGTCTGTTTTTATGCCAGTACCATGCTGTTTTAATTACAATAGCCTTGTAGTATAATTTGATATCAAGCAGCATGATTCCTCCAACTTTGTTCTTCCTTCTCAATATTGCTGAGGCTGTTCAGGGTTTGTTGTGATTCCCTATGAATATTTGAATTATTAGTTCTAGGTCTGTGAAATATGTCATTGGTATTTTGACAGGAATTGCAGTAAATCTATATTTACTAAAATGTTCAATGGTATGAACATTTTAACAACATTAATTCTTCCTACTCATGAATTCAATATATGCTTCTATTTATTTGTATTTCAATTTCCTCCTTCAGTGCCTCATAATTTTCTGAGTACAGATCTTTTACCTCCTTGGTTAAATTTATTTCTAGATATTTTTTGATGCAATTGTAAAGGTATTGTTTCCTCAGTTTTCCTTTCTGATAGTTCATTGCTGGTGTATAAAAATGCAACTTATTTCTGAATATTAGTTTAGAACCCTGCCACTTTACTGAGTTCCTCTATTAGTTATGGTCACTTTTTAGTGAAATCTTAGGGTTCTCTGTATACAGTATCATGTTCTCTGCAAATAATATGAGTTTTACTTCTTCCTTTCCAATTTGGATGATTTCATTTCTTCTTCTTGACTGATCGCTGTGGCTAGGGCTTCCAGTACTATGTTGAATAAGAGAGGTGAAAGCAGAGAGCCCTGTCTTGCTCCTGATCTTAAGGGAAATGCTGTAGTTTCTGCTCATTGAGAATGATGCAGGCTGTGGGTTTGTCCTCCATGGCCTTTGAAACACACTGGGGCCGGGCTTCCTAACAATTATTGGGGTTACAAGGTGTCGCAGGTGCTCCCCCTTCTGTGGGCTCACGTGCCGGCAGTGGCCGTCTGGAGCTTGAGGGAGTGGAGTGGCCTGAGAGGCAGCCTCCTCCCAAGCCCTATGCCCTCCTCCCTGGGAAGGTCACAGCTGGATGAGGAAGCAAGATTCCTGCAGGGAAGGTTTGTGAGGACTCTGCTCCGCTGGGTTGGGAATGAGGTTCATTTATTCTCTGTTGAGAGGGCAGCTTTCAATCTGTCCACAGTGGGCATGGCCTCCTTCTCCACGTGTCTCCTTCAGTCCTTTCGAGGCTCTCTTTACTTGTGATACTTTTGCCCACGGACAGTAACTTTCAGAAATAACTTGCCTTTCCTTATGAATGTTTTAAAGTCTTTTTATGATTAGAGTATGGTTAGACAGAGCTCAGGTCCTTTCCCAGGGTCCGTGCATTAAATATGTGCAAGTTTGACATTTGTCTGCTACGTGGACAATGAGCATCCAGGAAACGAGTGGCTCTCAGAGCTCCGTCCCTGTCACCAAGGCGTCGGAAGTGCCTTTGTCCACGTAGAACCTATTCAGGTTACTTTTCTGTGTCCCAAATGCTAAGTAAGATTCTAAAATAAGAAAGAAAGAAAAAACTGGTTACTATTTAAGAAAAATAGTCCAAAATCAAGGTGAAGGCTCAATATGAGGGCACTCTCTCTGTCTTTCCTATGTAAGTTTCTGCTGTGAATTAAAAAATAGGTAAGTTTAATGGAGAGAGGAGGTCCTGGAATAGGAAGGAATTATCTAAGACTTTACATATGGAGAAGGGGCTTTTCTATATATAAATTTCACAAAAAGTGCTCAGTTGACATGGGCTTGAGGTATCCAGTTGTCACCTGTTTGCAGGATGACGATGGACATCATGAGGTGAGTGATTTTTATAGGATTCTGGCCACCGTACTGATTAGTTCTCTAAGTGACTTCAGGAACGCTTAGAAAACTGTGAGTCCTTGGGTAACGTGTGAGCACCAGCAAGAATTCATACTGACCCTGTCCCAGACCATCACAGAAAGGCTATGGCTAGGCTGGCTGGCCGGAGGAACGCCTTTTGGATGAGAAACCTCTCTTAGATCCCGCGGGGGCTAGACATGATGTGAAACGGAGAAAGTGAACAAGTCCTCTAGTTGGGTCTGTGGAGGGAGAGGACCAGGCAAAGTCAGGGACCCCAAGAAGACCCAAAGAAGCAGAAGCATGAGGGGCCACCATGAGAGTGAGGAACTGAGAGAGATATCAATAACCGAAAGACAAAGCCGGGAATAAAAAAATGGTAAGCAAATAGCAGACCCAGCAGTGGGAATGAGCAAGTGCAAGGTGCAGGGTAAATCCTTGGTTCAGGGCCTAAACCAAGGACCAAATGTAATTTCAACTCCTTAACTGTTAAGGAGTAGTTACATTTATACAGTCCTAAAATTATTTTGGCCCCTTGAAGGCAACCGCGAGGCTGATGTGGCCCTCAGTATAAACGAGTTTGACACCCCTGGTGTAGGCCCTTTCAGAACACACATTCACTTGCTGTCTTTGGCTGACTGCCCCCATTCAAAGGGACACATGATATTGTCCCAAGGGACTGTGATAGGATGAGTGGATGCTCGGAAAAGAATTCTCATCAGGAGAAAAGAGGCCCTGGAGCCTCAGGTAGTGGCAGGCCCCGATGGGTAACGTCGTTTTACCGAGGAAAAATCTGAACCCTAATGGAACAAAGATTCTACAGCTGACTGAGAACAGTACCTGCAAGAATTAGAGTACTGGAGAATAGCTAAGGAAGAACAAAAATCAAGGAAATATTAATGGACAGTAAAAGACCCAACTTCAATGAGATCAGAGAAATAATAAGACTGGAAGTGGGGCAGACACATCAAAGGCGAATTCCTTTCTTCTCCATCTTTTATGCTCTAAATTATGCGCGGAACCGTAGATCTCTATTTGCAGCAAAAGGCCAAAAAGAGCCCCGTGCTGTGATAGAACAAAACGATAAGACTAGAAACGAATTTTTTAAATATTAGTGACTCTGTCTTCTGTTCTTACGTACAAAATGTTTACTTTCATCACCAATATGTTTCCATGCAATGCTGAGGATATACATGTGTTTAATAACAAGAAAAAACATAGTACAATATTTTAAAATCGGGAGTCCTCTAGAAATATCACTTATCTGTTTGCATTGTGGTTTCTCTCCAGCGAACAGATCAACCACTGCAAACCGCCCACCCCACGTGGTTCTGGCTGCCAATCAGAGCGCTCAGTCACCACCGCCAATCAGCGCCATCTGCGCCAGGCAAGAACACCCGGGACTGCCTCCAACAGTACGCAAATTACTCCAGGCCTATTTGGACCTGTTCTAGATTTTCCGTACTGACAGGGAGGGGAACGTCTGCTGCAGCCCGCCCGCTGACACCCTCAGGCAGAGCTGGACAGGCCTTGTTGGGACAATGTAGCCCCAGGCCGGCCTGCGGCTCTGTCCCTGTTCCCCTGTGATGAAGCTGAGTGTAGAAGAGAATGCAACCAATTCCCAGGGCAGTAGGAGAACGGTGGAGAGTGGTGGAATGCAAGCTAAAACACTTAACTCTTTAGATCCTAGTGCTTCTTTTTATGTTTTACTTATTTTTTCATCGTATTTTATTGATTATGCTATTACAGTTGTCCTGATTTTTCCCCTTTGCCCCCCTCCACCCAGCGCCCCCTACTCCTTCTGGCAGTCCCCCACCATTGTTCATGTCCATGGGTCCTACGTATGTATTATTTGGCTACTCCCTTTCCTACACTGTACTTTACATCCCCATGGCTATTCTGTAACTTCCCGTTTGCATTTCTTAATCCCCTCCCCTCCTCACCCATACCCCCACCCACCCCCACCCCATCTGGTAACGGTTTTCCTATTTATTTCATCCAAGACTGGTGGATAAACATACATGCAGCACCATTGCCTGAGATCAGTGTTTGCATTGCACACCAGGACGGACGAGCGTGCTCTGAAAGAACACTGCAGTGAGCCGTGAAACGCACACAGCTTGTCCTTCCCTCGCTCAGACACAATGAAACGGGAAAACAAAAACACGTGAATTCAGAATCTGATCCACACACTCTGTCCTGTGACAAATGATTCAGACGTGAGCAGTGGGCACAAAGAAACTATGTGCTAACACATGTATAACCTCCGTTAGTGGGAAAAAAAAACCGGAATCTTAGTGATTAAGATACATTCAGTTACTGATAACTAGCAGTTCCCTGGAGGGTATGTTTAAAAAGGAAACCGTGGCACTGAGGAAAGCTATTTAAACACCCACAATGAGAAAACAAACAGCAAGATTAGCGCGGGCACGCTGAACACTGGGAAAAATAATTACAGCCCTCCAAAATCTCTCCCCGATTTTTATAAAAGCCCTCTGCACTCAAAGAACACCAAAATGACCTTAGAAGGATAATACTTGCAAAGGGTACTTAAGTCTTTTCAGCCACAGAAACTGCAATGAGAATAACTTGTTCAGAATCATTTTCCAAAGAAAACCAGAAATCTATTCTTCTGATGGCATGCATGATTAAAAGGTCGTGGGAGATAACAATGTTCTATGTGCCCAGTGATGAGGAAACAAAAACCTCGGCAATTTTTAGTTTGCAGATGGTCAAAGGATTTTGTATTCCAGCAGGACTTCCGGTCTCCCGGATCTTCTTGCCAACAATGACTGGGTTTTCTCCACAGCTTTGGCCGGTAACCGCCAGCTCAGCTGCTGCCCTCGGAGTTCCGGGGCGCAGCACCGCGCACATCCCTGCACAAGCACGGCCCGCACCCCGGGGAGTCCCACTTTCTTCCTGCACATTAAACAGCCACTATTTTTCTGTTTTGGCTTTTCGAGAGACTTGCTTTTCCAGAAGCTTGCAGGTCTTCTGTATCTGGCATTGCTTTGTCCGCAAAGGTACCGTCCACTGGGGAAGACGCCACCAATTCTGATAAAAGTGGCTGGACAGGTGCAGGGCTCCGCTGCATAGACGAAGACATAGAGTCCAGCGTTGACCGAGCTGCCGGGACGCCGCCACACGTGCACTGAACAGGTGAACATTCAGACAGGCCACTGACAGAAGTCGCAGGTGGGCTTATCCTGCCATTGCTACCGACTGAGGAGCGAGCAAACAGGGAAACACAGCACTGAGCAGAGTCGGGTCTTTCTAAACACTGAATGGACGATGCAAAGAGATGTGACAATAACCATACAGCTGAAGGATCCTTAAATTTGCTACATTCTCACTGCACTCTTCCTTCTAATGTACAGGAGAATTGAAATACTATGTACTTTAAAGGAAGAAACCCAACATAAAAGGCCAAGCTGCAAGAGAAAGAGACCCTTAATGCGGCAGTGTCTCAAAGGACGCAGGAGGAATTGAACCAAGTGGCAGGGCGGTGCTGCTTGGCTTTGGAAAAAAGAAGGGTTAACTCTTTGAAATGGGAAGAAAGAAGAAATGCTATATGACCTAAATATTTATGGCTCAAGACAGGACTTTCACACTGGAAAGCTGTTGTTGTGTTGGCTATTGTCATTTTCTCTTTTTTTTAAAGATTTTATTTATTTATTTTTAGAGAGGGGAAGGGAGGGAGAAAGAGAGGGACGGAAACATCCATGAGTGATTGCCTCTCACGCACCCCCTATTGGAGACCTGGTCTGCAACCCAGGCATGTGCCCTGACTGGGAATCGAACCAGAGACCCTTTGGTTCGCAGGCCAGCACTCAATCCACTGAGCTACACCAGCCAGGGCTGTCGTCATTTTCCTTTAATATGACAATCTGAGGGGAAAGAAAAAATGGTGAAAGAAAAGGAACTTTTTTTCAACCAGTGGAAAGCATTGAGGGCATTACATAAAATAGTAATTTTTTAACTCAATGTTATTAGATTGGCCAATGGCAATAATTTTACCAGTGTCAAAAAGATTCGAAGGGTAGATGTGAACATACATGTACAAATAATGTCTTCTTATGATGTAATTGAAACACAGTAAAAATTTTGACACTTACAAAATCTTTTAGAAGCTCAGAATACTCCTCTTTCGCTTTTTATTATCTTAGTATTTTAATATTATAATTACAGCATGTCAGTGCCCTATTTAGAGTGTAATTATAGACGCGCCGAGGAAACTGATTCTTGTGCATCCATAATTTCATACAACATAATTTTAGAGCTTGCGCTATTTTTATGCTATCATTTTAGTCTTAGAAACGTAGTTGAAAGTCAAGGGACTTG
Organism: Micronycteris hirsuta; assembly: GCA_004026765.1. Classification (NCBI taxonomy): domain Eukaryota; kingdom Metazoa; phylum Chordata; class Mammalia; order Chiroptera; family Phyllostomidae; genus Micronycteris; species Micronycteris hirsuta. The sequence goes on along the minus strand of PVJI01004605.1, from coordinate 65,922 downwards.
TACTTTCTGTTTTTCAATGAGCTTTTAAAGAGAGTCTCTGCTGTTGAAGGGGCCTTTGTCACTGAAGGCGCGTTTATCTGAAATAAATCAATTTGCTGCGGGTGGAATGAAATGGTTCAAGTAGTTTTCATAAACATGTCATAACCACAAAACTATATCTTCTAAAAAGCATGTTTTATAAAACACTTTCATAAAAGCCATTTTACCCTACAAGAATGAGGAAGACATTTTTAATTTTGTTGGTTGATCTATGCATTATTGACTTCATCTGAGTAGTAATGTCATCACTAAGTGCCCTCCCCAACTACCCTATTTAAAATAGTCCCTCAGGTCCTGGGTGGTGTTGCTCAGTGGGTTGAGCTCCAGCCCGTGGACCAAAGTTCACTGGTTCGATTCCCAGTCGGGGCACAGGCCTGGTTTGTGGGCTCGATGCCAGGTTATAAGAGGCCATCAACCCATGTTCCTCTCCTTCTCTTTCTCCCTCCTTTTCCCTTCTAAAAAATAAATAAAAATCTTTAAAAATAAAATAAAATAGTCTCTCCAAAAAATGTAAACTCCTTGACATCTCCAGCTCTGTGTGTTCACCAGTGCATCCTGGGACCTCAGACAGGGGCTCTTTCCAGCCGAGTCTACACCCGCTGTTAGGAGATGTGTACAGGGCGCACGTGGAAAATAATTCCACAATTAATAAGTAATAATAAGAGAAGAAACTGTTTTGCACGCTCATAACTGTAAACCTACATTTGCCACACCCTCTATGCTCAAAACCAGTGATTTTCAACATTTTTTCTTCTCATGGCACACCTAAACTTATTACTAAAATTCTGTGGCACCCTCAAAAATATATTTTTTGCCAATCTGACAAAAATATAGGTATAATTTTGATTGACTTGCAATAATAATAATCGTGGTATGCCCAGGCCGGTGCGGCTGGAGCACAGTCCTCCAACAGGAGGTGCGGATGGGATTCCCATCAGGGCGCATTCCTGGGCTGTGGGTTCGGTCCCCAGCCTGGGTGCCTATGGGAGGCAACCAGTTGATGTTTCCGTCTCTCTCTGCCTCTCTCCCTTCTTCTCTCTCTCTGAAAATCAATGGGGAAAAAAAAAAGGTCCTCGGGTGAGGATTTTTTTAAAATAGTATTTACCTAACTTTTTCCTCCAAAGTGACTTTTTAAAAAATCTGGTGTCTATACTTGTATATAAGGATTTCTGGTGCCAAGAATTAGCCAATCAGATGCAACCTTATTACGTGAGCTGACCAATAAAGTGGAACTCTATTACGTGTGTGGCCTGTGTACTTCTGGCTAAAGATGGGGCGCTCTCACCAGACAGCTCCTGTTGTGTTGGCAGCTGTCGTTTTTTATCGGACAATTGAAGGGGAAAGAGGTGAGTGCCTCTGACTACATAGGCAGGTACTGCATGCTTTAAACATTCTTGTGGCGTGCCGGTTAAAAATCGCTGCGTAAGAGGTGGTCATAGACTGAGACAGTGGTTGTCCTCCAACCAGCCGGTATTAGAATCACCTGGAGAGCGTTTCCGACAAGGAGATTCCGACATGGTGGTCTTCGAGAGGAACTTAGGACATTAAAGACACTTCCTAGTTGTTTCACAGTGTCAGTTGGAATGGGAATGACTCTTACCCAAAAGCAATACCCAATTTCTTTTTTTGTAAAGAATGGCACAGGGTATGTGTCCTCCCTCCTTTCCTCCCTTTCTTTCTTCTTTCCTTCCTTCCTTAAACACATACTAAGCACAGCAGACACGAGGCATTGTGGTTACCAGTCCAGGATCCCTGTCCTGAAAATGCATACACTTAAGCAGCAGAAGAGGTTTACCTTGTAGGTGGGTCGGTGCTTTTTGCAGAGTGCAAAGAGGCACAGATAGTGAGTGATGGAGCTGGTTAATATAGTGTGTGTGCATGCATGCATTTCAAAAGGCTGTGTGAATGAAGTGATGAAGCTAATCTGCTCAGGGGAGTTACGGCAGACCCAGAAGACAATGCCAAAGAGGCACTTTAAACATGTGGTGAGAAAGAGCACAATTTTTGGAACGACTGGAGAAAAACTTCTCCAAACGCCTTGAGCCAGTCTGCTGCCTAAGCATCAATTCTATCTACAGACTCTGCATAATTTACCAGAAGCTTCCTAGAGAGCGCGTAGGTTCCAGGACCAGCTAAGTCCCACCGGTTCATGAACTCCCGGCAGTAAGTAGAAGCCCGAGCAGTTCTGTCCGACTCTATTTTCCATCATGTTACGTTCAAAGCAGATATAAGCCAGCAGGAACCTGCTCATGTTTCTTGAAACTCTGGCCCAGAGTAGGATTTTTTTTCCCCTTCCTATGACTTCCCTGCTCAACAGTTCTCATCACGAACGTAATCAGGTGACACAGAGTGTCTAGCAAGGAGGTGACTGGGGCACCACAACCATGCGCAGCAGAGGGCTGGATCCTCTCCCTCATGCTCTCTGCCACCATTTCTTCTTTGGAGACGTTCCCTCCCTCACAGCGAGACCAGCCCTAACGCAAGGCACGGGGCCTAGGTGAGTGGTGGCTGCACTTTCTCTCAGAGGGTGAAAGAGAAGGAAAGGGAGAAGGAAAGGCAGCAACTCCAAACTGATAGCAAGTGGGATCAACCATTTTTGCGTATGACAGAGAGCTGCCCCGTGGTCGCCAGGACGAAGTGTATCTGAAGGTGTAAGTTCGGGAGTGCGCCCTTGCAGCCAGCATCCTTGTGGTGACAGCTCCCAGTCCACGGAGAACGACAAATCGTTTTCCGCTTACGATAAAATGTACGAAGGGAAGCTATTTTCGGTTTCTACTAAAGGAGAAACAACTTAAACAGGGAGTTTTATCTTCTTTTGTCTAAGGGTCGCTGTGTTGGTGTGAAGTCAAAGCTGTTGACCACAGATTAAAATGGAGTAACAGAAAATTCCAGAAATGTTCGGTTTTTGAAGAATGTCAAATTAAGAGGCACAAAGAGTCATTAATATCAAAATGGAGGGGAAAAAACAGCTTAGGTTTCCCTCATCTCGCTGGTCCTCGCGTGGGGCCTTTCTGTTAGTGCCTGTTATCGTGAATTAAATCAAGTCTGGAGAGTGATCCACGAGGCCGAGACATGCACAGGCTGAGCCAGCGGCGTCGTTCCGAGTGTGGCAGGCCTGGCTTGCACCACATTCCAACTTTATTGGGGAAAACAGCATCATCGCTGGTTTTGGGTCACCAGGGTTGTAACAGTTGCATCAAAAACTCCAGAATCTTCCACAACTGCCTTCAGCACAGGACCGACTGAGACTGAGGCGCGGTGCCGTCCTGGCCCAGCGCGGGGCCCGGCACAGCCAGACTGCCGTCAACAGCAGCTGAATTCCAGCCGAGGCAGTTTTGCAGCAATGCGAGGGGAATATTGGCCTTCCCGCGTCCTCCGTGGTTTTGCTTCAGGGCTTGTCAGACTTTGTGCAAGCAATTTTGCTTTCTCCAGCCCTTTCACAGCCCCTGAGAGGCAAGAAGAAAGCGGTTTAAGGAGTGCATCCTCGCCACTGCACCACAAGGCCCGAGATGCTCCCAAACGGAGTGGCCGTCCCAGGCGGCTGCTTCAGGCTCGCCCTGCCAGGAAGCAGGGCCTAGGCAATCAGAGAAATGAGCTATTTCCAGACTCCCTGCATCAAGCATTTTAATTACCGAGTACAAATTCATGGGAAGGGTGTCTGCCTGTTTGTTACCGAAGAAGACAAAGCATATTTGAGCGAACTAAATACGCCAGGACCAGTTTCATTGTATGTCTGCTGTCTCCTCTTCTCCAGATGAAAAGAGTCATCCACAGACTGAGTTGAACGAGCCAGGTGACTGCAGCACAATGAGGATGAGAACCTACTCTGCCCGATTTCCAAGGCTTTGCAGGTGCAGCGAGGACGTGGAGAAGGGCCTGAACTCGACCTGCGGAAGCTGGGTGCTGTCTTGGCTGCTTAGCTCTGGACTTCCAAACGGGCCAAGGCACAGCACTGACAGGATTTAAAAAGTCAAGAGAAGGATGAACTCCTCTTCCTGACAAAGATGATAGCGTAACTGCTGGGAAAATGTCCAGCCCTGGACACTGGGAAGGGCAGGGGCAGGGCCAGTGTCGTTGCAGAGAACTCAGAGGCAGAGGCTGGAGCATGGGGTGAGGTGCTGCTGAATGGCGCTTCAGGGGAAAAGGGGAAGGAAAAGACGCTCAGAAGAATTTTGACAGAGCTTCGTGGCATGTTGGCAAATGCAGTGCTCCCCACACCCACCGCCCTGCTGCTCGTTTAAAAGACTTTAGGAAGCACCTTCACTAATTATTTTTCAAGGCTTTGGAATGAGATGGATGTTTCGTGAAAGGCACGTCCTTAACAGAGACTTGCCTCAACATAGTTCCATTTTATGCGGGTGATTACTAATCAGAATGAAAACCAGGAAAAGAAAGATTGCTAATGACTAGTTCGTGGAAGAAGTAGAGAGAACACTAGTTCTTGGGTAAGTGAGGTGTTAAGTGTCTAATGCAAGCTCATGATTCCATGCTTTTTAAACCTGAACATTGTTATATATTTTTTAGTCATCTTATTCTAATTACAAAGGAAGGACTTCAGAAACATAGTACCCTGGCAATTTTACTGGAGTTATATATTTGACAAGTCATTGAAAACTGAAACACACAGGTATTGTACCTCTTCCTGAGCAGCGCACTATTTTTCAGTTTAGGCAAAAGATCAAGTTGCTCACCCTTTGTCATTCTACCAATGGTATGTGACAATTAATCTTTTTTATTTTTGCTTCTTAGTGCTTGTTAGTTCTTTTTGGCTTGTTATTTATTGACTTGAAATTCTGCTTCATAACAAAAAAAGGAATTCCACCAAGTTTCCTCCAATATCAAAATTTATAGCCTTGAAAAAAGAAAATGTATAGCCTTGAACGTGTCATGCCCCGAGTCTGATAGACATCAGCTCCTGTGAATCCAGCGCTTTTTGATTTATTTCCTCATGTACACTGATTTTTCAGTACATTGATTAAAAACTATTTTAAGAGTTTCTGAAAGATCATGTCTCAGGTCACGCACATGACAAAATGTCAGCAGAGCTCTGAGTCGGGAGACCTCGGGGTCTCTCACACAGCCGGAGGGGTGCCCGTGCTTCTCCGGAGCCTCCCAGAGGCTGAGGCCACACACCCTACCCACCGATGCCAACAGAGGCCTCCTCCCAGACTTCTTTCCGCCGTCAGCCTGTGGGATGGAGCTACCGTCCCACGCACCAGAGGCAAGACCCCCAGAGACACCCTGCCTTCCTGTGGACTCTATGCTTGCGCGGGCTTGCGTGGATCAGTGCCCTTGACTGTGGGCCTTGTTTCCATGTCAGCAGATGTATCTGACCAGCATTTCCCTGTCTCGGCCCCTGAGATGACACTAGTCCACATTCAGGGGCCACCAGGCTGCCTGCCAGCGGTCGGTGGGGGCACCAACAAGCCCCATGCTGGCAGGTCCGACTACAACAGCAGCAGGATGTCAGCAGTGTGTACGTCTAATCTGACTACGGCCTAGAAAGCTCTGCCAGGAGACTTACAGCATTCATCACACGGCTTTTCTGCCATTGTTCTATTCTGTGAGTCAGCTTCCAGTCCATGCTGAAACTCCTACGGCCGTGGGAATTTCCTGCATTCTGACTACAGGCACATGAACTTGGCATTGGTAGGAGCCCCTCACTAGCACTGGCAGTGCGGGCATGTCCGTTGTCCGAGTGCAATTGTAGAGTGTGATGACACGTGTTGATTTCTTTTAAAAAATAAAAATACAAATGCATTCCATTATTTTTAATCACACATTGTGAGGTGTCCCATTCACTGTCAGATTATGGATCATTTTAAGATGTTCTCAGACCCCATGTCCCTTTTTATTGCCTTGTGTGTATGGCTCTGTTTACTGTTTACAGGGCAGTCGATACTTCTTGAAGTCATGTTGAGAAGCAGACTGAAGTTTTTCTGGACTGTACGACTTTAAAATCCCTATGTACTTAACACTGGAAATAATTCAGTAAGCTTCTGAAGGTGACTTACTTGTGAATGGAAATGAATAGAAATCCAATAGTTCAAAGGGATTAGATAAAACAGCAGCAAAAAAAAAAAAGAAAAATCTTTATGTGACTGCTTATCTTTAATTTTCTTCTTTTTCTCTCTCTCTCTAAGAGTTTTATGGTCCTTTCCTCAATCTGAATAATTTCTCCTGAGGCCCTTGGATGTCATGAGTTTGAATTTAGTAACTGATCATTATAAACTACTCAGTCTTACATTTTATTTTTTTTATTGAATTATTGTTGCTTTCAGGCCATTTGATACATTTTCATTTCTGTCCACGTTTGTTTTATTCCTCGTGAAAGGGACAAATGCAGGCGGAGGTTCGCAGAGGCTCCCAATGAGACTTCCTGCCATCTCCTAACGGGGGATTCCCATGTGGCAGGAAGTGGGCGCGTGTTCCCTACAGTCCCACGGGACACGCCCAGTTCTCTGTCTCAGGCACGACTCCCGTTGATGATCACAGAATGACTTTCTTGAGCTCTTACTGCATGTTAGATGCTATGAAGCATCTTTCACGCATTGCTTTCTGACCTCACAAGTGCAATGAGGTCGCGTTCTTAGAACGCCCAGTTTAAACACATGGTAACCGAGGCTCAGCATGGTTAACCGTTCATCCAAGGACACACGCTAATGAATGACCGCATCTGGATCTGCCTAGGGGTGCCTGGTCGCAAAGTGAGCACTCCACTGGGATGGTGTGCTGCCTTGTGCCGCCCTACAACTGCCAGGTGCAAAAAAAACTCAGTAGTACTCTCACTAAAAATTTAATTCCACGTCAAAGTTACCATTGTTTTGCTGCTCCAACCTTTACTAACAGTAAACTTTCTACCAGCCTCTTCTCAAAAAAAAGAAAAATGAAAACCTCAATCAAAATTTTGTCTATAATTTCACCCATAACATACAGTATCGTTAGGTCTATATAATAATTGTGAAGATCATTCACCAAATGCCAGGGTGAGTGGCATATTTAATGGACGCAGTCTCTGTCCCGGATCCTAGGATCTGTCCTCTAATATCTTCATGCACATGCTTGGGGTCTAACAATGAACAGATAACAAAAGGCCCCCCCGTGCTGACCCTGCCTGGCCCTCTCCAGGATCCTGTCCCCAGGTACTGTGCTCGCAGAAGCCACAGTTCACACAGAGACGCTGGTGAAGAGAGGGCTGCGCGCTCTGCTGCTGGGAGTGAGGGAGTGAGGGAGTCAGGACGGAAACGACGAGTCGGGACAGTGCTGGGCGAAGGCAGCAGTGGAAGTGAATAGAGATGCACGCGTGGTGTGCAGTTGTGGTTCCCATTCGCGGGGGGAAGGGCGTCGACGTGGGGGGATTTGCCCACATGAGGACACTTCAGAATGTCCTTTGATTATGTTACCGGTTTGCTTTGTATTCTGCTCGCCTCGTTCCAACCCTGCACTCACAGAGATTCTCGTGCCATCGTGGCTCCCGCTCCGGACCTGGGTGGGATACTTTCCCCGGAAGGGAATCACACCATCTAAGGAGAAATGGGCACGATAGGGATACCTGCCAGGGAAAATGCACAAATACGAAGCTAGAACTGAGAATCATTTTGCAATTAATCGAGCTGAAGTAAATGTCAGTATTATGGCTGACACTATTATGGCTGAGCATGCAGATGGGCTTGGGTAAATCCCAAATACTGGAAGCCTCTGTTTCCTTATACGGTGATTAAAAATTGTAACAATCTCAACTTCAGAAGGGCATTGTGAGTTTTAAATACATTTGTTACAAAGATCGTGAAGCACAGCACCTGTGCGCACTCTAAGCAGTTGACGGATGGTGTATGACTGCGTAGAACATCAATCAGCCCAGCAGAGAATGATATAAAGCCCTCTCTCATCTGAGCTTCGACTAATGGGACTTCATTTCATGAGGCATGCAATAGGAAAATAATTTAAACTGTATGAAACATTTAGCCTGCATACTAAATCTTCATTTTAAACATTTGGGATTTCTCTTCTTCTGCTCCTACTGCTCTGTCAACCCCGACGGCAGCCAGACTGAGGAAAGGGCAGGGTGGGGTGGGGGGTACTTACTGTTGAGATGAATGGGTAATATAACATATGTTTGCTGAGACCACGCCAAGCCAAGTGGAGTTATCTCTAAGAACAGCCATCTGAATCCTCTGTGAAAGCAACAGAGCATGGAAATGGTAGGCGGCGGGGCCTTTCTGAACGGCTGCGTTAGAACAGGAACACGTTCTTTAGTCAGCCCTGGGGTCAGCTCCACACATCTTTCCTTAAATTCCCAATGTGTTGATGTGTAAGGAGATAAACTAAGTGAATTCAGGTTTATAGCTGACTACGTGGCATATTTCCTTACAAAAGAAAGCATGTGTAAGGGTTGAGGGAGGTCATGTATGCATTTCCCTTCGAAATTATTTTTACACTATGTCTTACTTTTAGTTGAATGCACTAATTTACTCTCCTGGTAAGGGGGTCATTCTAGAAGTCTTCCAGATGCACACACCTAATGATCAGTGATTTTACTCACAGGTGTATACATTTATACTTTACAAGGAGTGCAAATATTACCATAAGACATGCCCACATATGCTTCTTTCTGCATTATTTGTAACAGCACCAAGCTGGAATAAATCCAAATACCTATCAACTTTATAATGAAAAATAACTTTGGCTATTCATAAATGGAAACCAATAGATCAATGAAAATGAGCTAGCAACAGATAAATTTAATTGCATGCATGAATTTCACATATTAGTGAGCAAAATATGCCAAAAACAAGCATAAACTGTGTTATTTCAGCTGTAAAAATTTCTCAGAACTGGCAAGGCAACACTGATGCACTTAGGAATGCTTGCATAGATGAAAAAAATTACAGAGAAAGAAAAGGAAGTAAATACCATAAAATCAGGATAATAATATTTTTTCGATGGGAAAATCCATGAGGAGAATTTTGGGGGTGCTAGCGTCATTTTATTTTTTTAAACCTGTTTCGTGGTTATGTAGTATTTTGCTTTCACTAAATCATTAAGATGTGCATTTTCATGTTATGTTGCAAATTAAAAATTGAGCCCAGTCGGGTGGCACAGTTAGTTGAGCCTCATCCCACGTACCATAAGGCTGTGGGTTTGATTCCCAGTCAGGGCACAGACCTAGGCTGCAGGTTCCATGCCCAGTCAAGGCGCATGCGGGAGGCAGCCATGTCTGTCTTTCTCCCTCCCTCCCCTTCCTCTCTCTTTCCCCTTCCTGTCTCTCTAAAGTCAATAAATATATCCTTGGGTGAGTAAAAAAGAAAGAAAGAAAAAGAAAAGGGTTGGAATAGATGATTTCTAGGCTCCCGACTTCATCCCATCCAGCTCTTTGCTCCTAACAGTACAAGTGAAGTGTTTTTCTCTTTTGAATGAGATTCTTACAGAGCTTAATTTTTAATAATAGAAACCAAGAATTTTTTCTAAACGTTATTCCCTTTAGAAAGTCTCTCCCATTATAAACACGACATAATTCTACTTTCAAAAGCAAGAAGTCATGTTCAAATACAACTTAGATCTGCCCTCACATTAGAGTAATTTTCTTAAAAGACAGAAACTTCCGAGCTGGGACGTGCGCACAGGGAAATGGCCGACTGGAGTCTGGCGCGTGGAAAATTGCAGATGCTGTGGCGTTGTACGTTCACAAAGAACCAGCAAGCTAGCTCGTAACATGTGCTTTCAAAAACCACTCTAAATGCATTTATATTCTAAATCCAAATACAGGAAATTGTGTCTGATTTGTGGTTTAGAATATAAATCAATATGAAAATAGAGGCTCTTTACTTCATTTTCATGATGTGAAAATGAGCTATGCACATAAAAACACTCAATGTACATATTATCATTTCACATCAACCAAATTAAACATAATTTACGTGTCATATGTTAGACTGTTTTGTAGATTAAATATTATAAAACTAATTTAGATCTTCTTGAATTATGTTCCCAGCTTAGCCAAATGTTTTACATGCATTAAAAATAGAGCTGACATTGGGTTATATACTCTTTTAACCTTCATTTTTCTTGTCATTTTTCCTGTGTGTGAATTACTCAAACCGTGCGATGTTGCTCAAGCTGAGGTCTTTGTGTCACAAACTCTGTGCTATAAATCACGGAAAGCACCAGTTAGGTATCCCTGGCCCTGCCTCCGTGGTCCCCAGTGATATTGTATTTCACTAGAACCTGTCACTTCTCGACATGAACGCCCCCGGGTGACGAGCATGCACATCCAGACCGGCAACCCCCAGCGTGACTCTTCTCTGACATGGTGCTATTTGCCTGCAAGACGGTGACAGAGACCTAACACACGGCACTTCCAGATTTCCAGTCCCTGTGTCCCCAGTGGTCTTCTGTCTCCAACTGGTGGCTGGATTCTGCTCTCCCCGCTCCTTCGTAGACTGCGACGGAAGACTCCTGATGCGTGATTCGCTTCCCTCTTCTCTCCCATCTCTCCTGGTAAGTGCATCCTGCCTTCACACCAGTGAACTCTGTCTTATCATGAGGCACTTCTCAAGATCAACCACAAGTGTGTTTCCTAGACTCGCCCTCTCACACTGCCCTTGAAGCTGCCTGTTCTCTATCCACGCATGAATTCTCTGTGCCACTTCGACACACCAGGTTCTGGCCACATTATGACCGGTGTTCCCTTCACCTATAACGTCTTATTTTTCTTTCACTTTCGAATTTGCTAATTACACATCTGCTTAAATAAGCTTATTGCTTTAGAAAAGTTTACCAAAAATTGCCGAGGCAGTACAGAGGGTTCCCAAATACCTCCCACCCAGTTTCCGCTATTGTTAAAATCTTCTGATAGATGAGTCGCAATGAATGAATCAATACTGATGTATTATTCTTGGCTAAATTTATACTTTATTCCTAGTCCCTTAGTTTTTATCAAATAGGCTTCCTCTGTTTCAGGATCCCATCCAGGACGCCACGTTGCATTTACTTGTAGTGCTTTCTTAAGCTCGTTAGGGGGCCCCTCATTTTTTCTGGCCTTAACATTTGTGGAGTGGACTGGTCAGGGAGGTTGTGTCTCTCAATGAAGACTTCTGTCCTGTTTTCCCATGATTAGCCTGAAGTTAATGAGTTTGAAAGAGGAAGAGAGATGAAGGGGATTTTCATCCTATCCTATTAACCCGACTTATCGCTGATGATATTAGCATAGAGCACCTTCGCAGGAAAGCTGCCCCGCCTCCTCGCCCCTTCCCACAGTGCACTCCTGGGAGCAAGTCTCCACCCGAGCCCGCACTGCAGGCCTGGAGGGCAAGGTTCCACCCCCTTAAGAATGGCGCCTCCGTGCGAAGGATTTGGAATTCTGCCCAGGGGTTTTGTCCATTCTTCCCCGTGTATTTTACTCAATCATTTATATATATGGATATATATATGGATAGATATATATAGATAGATACAGGCAGATACAGATGTTTATTTTATACTTTGCATTATAATGCAATACTTTATTAGGTATTTTGTTTCTCAGATCGCTCCACTTCGGGAACGGGGAGCTCTTTCCACTGGCTCCCAGGCTTCTGTCGCGTGCCATGCACGGAGGACTGTTTCAGACGCGTTCCGACACCGCTTTACGTTCCGGCAGGGCAAACGCTCCAGAGTCCTTCTGTGTCTTCCCTGACCCAGTTCTAGGGTCAGCTCTTTGTTTTTCCAAAGAGTGCTGGTACCTTTCAGCGGAGAGCGGCGCTGGGCACCCAGGCCTCTGCACCAGCCGTGCGAGTGGCCGCAGCAGCTTCCCCACAGTCAGCCCGGGGGATGCACGCGCGTGCGCTGCGCTATCTGCCATCGCGGCTGTAAAGCACCACCATGCGCGGCATGGCTTTCAGCAACAGCATTCATTCTCTCAGTGATCTGGAGGTCAGGAGTCCGAATCGGGTCTGGACGGCAGGGCGTCGTTTCTTTCTGCAGGTTGTGTAAGACCATGCATTTCCTCGCCTGGCCCGGGTTCCGAGGCTGTCTCATTTCTCGGCGCACGGCCTCCTTTCGGGCTCAAAGGCAGCGCCTGCTGGTCTCGCTGAAGCCACCCCTTTCTAGCCGTGACCGACCACCTTTGCACTAGTGGGGACCCTTGGGATTCCATTCGGCCCACCCAGCTACTCCAGGGTGATCTCCCCATCACATGCTCACATCGCAGAAGTGAAAAAAAAAGGGCGTTAGAATTGTTAAAATTTATCTCAAATAAACGAAAGAAATGTATCGCAATTTTGACAAGATATGCTTTCTTGGTGACTCTATCTTGTTAAAATAATTAGTAAGCCAATTACATAAAAACATTGCTTGACTTATTTAAAGAAATTGGCATCTATAAAAATGTTTAAATAAAAACCGAACGTGTAAAGCTAGGTCTGCTGTAACGACCATATTTGAGTAGAATGACTGGTAATTTTGGAATTGGGCTAGAAACAGCTCCCGGTGGAGAATCTCGGCTAATGGGCAAGTGATTTTCAATCCTGGTTGCTAGTTAGAATTTCCTGGGACATTTTTTTAAAAAACCTATGTCTGGTTCTGTCTTAAGAGAGTCTGTTTCAATTGATTGTGTTTGAGATGAAACGTAATCAGGATTCAAAATAAAGGATAAGAACAAAGAGGGGAAAATATCTTGGCGCGTATTGGTCACCAAAGCAAAGGCTCTCTCCCAAGTGTGGACTGTTACCTGCGCACAGTCACGCCTGACACTGTTTGGGGGCAGTTGCAGATATTTGGGGGCATGACGAACTGAATAAATGAATGAATGAATTCAGCTACCTGTGCTTATCTCTATCACAGACACGTTTCCACATTTTCTTGTAGTTCTCTATTTTTTTGTTATTGTCTCTCTGTTACACATTCCTTCCAGGACTTTGTCTCCCTATTCCCTTCTAGCACAGTGCTTGGTACACATGGAACAGTTAAGGAAAGTATTTTTGAAAAGACACACTAAGGAATGAATGAATAACTGCAGGAAACTTCATTCCCATCATGGCCGAGACTGCTGGATGGAATTTGTTCTTATCAGTAAAAGTTTGACCATTCAATATCTAGTCTCTTTTTCTCAATCAAAAAAAAAAATGGTGCTTTTATTAGGGAAAGAACGTTCCAGCTTAAGGACTATACTTGCCAGCCTTTTTGTAGCTGGTAATGGTCATGAGAATACGCCTGGCTAATGAGATGTAGAAAGGGTGTGTTGAGTGGGTTTCTGGAGGAGCTCATTAAAAGTGGGGGGAGCAAAACAACCTATCTTTTCTGTGCTCCCTCGTCTTATTTTCTTGCTCCCAAATACAGATGGCTGGATCCCCAAATGCTATCTGGGACTCCAAGCTGACTTTAGAGAGAAAGCCATTTGCTCAAGATAAGAAGTGAAAAAACATCACCATGGGTTGCCCTACCAGCCCTGGCTGTTCAGCTTTGCCCCTTCAGATTTAATTGGCAGAAAAATAAAATTCCATCTAGTTTCTGAGCTTTGTCACCAGCAGCTGAAAGCAATTCTTTACTACAGCAACCGTCAACAGGACGCTGGTGAAGGGCCTCTTTTCTCTCTCACTATGGGAAGTACTTTCCTCGGGAAGAGGGCATCCATTTTAATTATGTCTCATTTTGTCCTAATGCTCACGGGGGTGGATATCTCATCTGTGATTTGGGCAAATGCATTTTTGATCTGGTTTCTTATATGAAACTATTGTGTTCCTTTATGAAAATTGAGTCTGGAGTGTTCTTTCAGAACTCTATAATGTACCTTCGGTCTAAATTGCACTTCACGGGGTTCAATTGCCTTGAATGGGAATTTTCTGGCTGTGAACTTGCCATTTCTCTGAGAACGCCTCCTTTCAGAGTTTTCATTAACAATTGCAAGCGACACATCTGAAAAAGTGACTGGCGTGCCTGCTGTTCAGTGTTTGTTTTTAGAAAAAAATACATCTTTTCCTTCCAGCAAGATTCAGTTACCTAAGTGCACCCAAATGGATTGGAAATTGCCCTTTCTACTAATTATACACATGAAAATGTTCACTTAAGGATAATTGTCTATTGGTAATTACACTCACTGTTCACCATCTTTAAGGGGTAAAAAAGTAATTGTGCACTGTTCTACGCTATTAGAATGGTGAAATTGTGAAAATATTGTAAGTTTGTAGTGAGAAAACTCAAATATTTAGAGACCTCAGATTCTCCCATAATTTGCTCAGAAGTGTGCCCTTATTAGCGTGGTCCCTCGCTCCCTTTCAGCTCCCCAAACAGAAAAGCCATAAGAAACTCTGTCAATTTATTTTCTTGTAATAAAAGTTACATTGCATTTTTTTGACAACTTAGAAGAAAGCTAGATTTTTCTTACTAATAACCCACCCGTGTGTGTGGGTCTTGCGCAGGCAGATAAGAAATATGTTACCCTATTGGGGAAAGGTAAGAAAATTTTTTAGTAAAAAATAAAATCTGAAGCAATTCCATCACAAATACAATTGTAGCCATTTGAAAGGCACATTGCTTAGTGCAGAGAACAGCAACATGGGTGGGAGGTTGCATTCCCACATCACAGTCATTACATCACAGTTATTACATCACAGTCATTACATCACAGCCATTACATCACAGTCATTATATCACAGTCATTGCCAAAGTCTCAAACCAGATCAAAACAATTAATTCTGCAGCAGCTCTCAAAGATCTTAACTATAATTTTGTTATTACTCTATTGAAAATATAATAGGGAGACCAATTTAACTTTTAACTTTTACATCTCTTCCTGTTCCTTGGAATATATTTACCACTTAGTGGACAAGGCGTTTGCTGTTCATGTGGATATTACTTTCTATTAGATATTTAAAAGGCATTTTAGTTTATTGAGACACCTTGATTACTCGCTTTGGAAAACTATATACAGTACAGTCTCATTCGGGGTTCTTTCATGACTATAATTCATGCCTCTCTGACTTTATCCCCCGTGGACTGGGTGCAGTTGATTAGGGACAGTGTTGGCAGGGTCAGCGGGCCTAGGAGGGGCAAGCAGAGAAAGAAAGCCCTCGACAGAGAAATCCCAGAGGCAGGGGGGAGTCAGAAACCATGGGCTAAAAGTATGTTGGCAAAGGAGTTCTCGACACTGTCAAAACCCGCTGGGAAGTCAAGCAAAATGGGGAATGAGCATGGTGGACCTGAGTTCCGACAGCGCAGTGGACTGGTGGGGAGGCCACACGTGTGTGGTCTGGGCGGGGCTGCCTGTGCGACCGTGCCGACGACTTTAGGTCGGGTTGCACACTTGGAATCTGCACGCTTTTATGAGGCAGTGTCAGCCCAACACACTCAGTAAAGAATAAAAAATTAAATGAGACGCCAGCCCTTAGTTATGATGGAGGATATTGTTTCTACCTTTAAAATCAAAAGCAGCTACAAATTTACAGGAAAACAATTATTTCACAGTGAATATTTTATTTATAGTTTGCATAGCTTAACTTGTTAAAGGTATCAGTGATAAGTAATCACACATGGCCCACATATGTCGTGAACTGGGGGCATACATAATGCGTTTGGACAGAATGTGCTAGAAAGGCCCAATCTTGAAGGCAGATTCGTCAAAAGTCCAAAAGTCAAAATCCCAGTTGTTAGCCTCAACATATTTCATTTCTGCACACTGTATTTTAAAATCCGTAAAAGTTGAACTGTGTTGCATTTACGTCTCATTCCCAATGAGCGGACAGTGTGGTAAGTCATGGCGCTTCTGCAAGCGCACAGATGCCTATTTCTGATGCAGATACTCATCGTTTGTGTGAATTCCAGTTACTGCCTAGCGTCCTCTCATTCATGCCTAAGAGGCATGTTCTATTATCTTTTAGGTTTGCTAGTAGCAACCTCTTAATTTCTTCTTCATTTTTGAAAGTTTTATAAGACATAGAACTGTTTTTACTTTTTTTTGTTTGTTTGTTTTATTGATTGATTTTTATGGAGCGAGAAAGAGAAACATCGATTTGTTCTTCTACCTACTTATATGCTCTCATTGGTTGTTTCTTGTATGTGCCCTGACCGGGGATCAAACCTACAGCCTTGGCATACGTATAGGGACGATGCTCTAACCGACCGAGCTACTCGGCCAGGGCCAGAAATGGAGGTGTTCAGCAGTTTGTTTTTCTCGGCACCTCAACTCTGTGACCCCAGCTCTAGCTGGCCTGCACGGTTTCTAATGAGAGTCAGCTGATGGTCTTACTGAACTCCCTTCAGCGGGGTGAATCTCTACTGACATGCTGCTTTCACGATTCCTTGACTTCGAAAATTTAATTATGATGTTTCGTATGTGGGTCTCTTGGTGTTTAATTGGAGTTTGTTGAGCTTCTTGGATGTATAGATTAATGCTTCCTACCAAACGTAAAGGGATTGAACCATGATCTCCTCCAATATTCCTTCTGTGCCTTCATCTCTGTCCCTCCTACTGGGGCGCTGAGTATGTGTGGTGGGCAGGCTTGATGTCACAGGTCTCTTAAGCTTTCTAAATTTTTATTCTTTCTTTTCTTTTGTATTGTCTGTTAAACTGTATGATGTTATTCGGTCTGCTTTAAAGATCGTGGACGCGTTCTTCAACCTGCTCCCATGTACTCTTGAGTAGCTCTGGTAAATTTTTTTCCTCAGTTATTGTACCTTTCAGCCATTACTAATTTTTACTTTTTCAAATAATTTCTACATCGTTATTGATATTTTCAACTTTGGTACATGAGTCCCACACTTTCCTTCAGTTCTTTAGACACTCTTCCCTTTAGTTCTTTGAACATACGTTTTGCTTACTTTAAGTATTTTAGAAAGTCCGATATCGGGCTTCCTTGGGCACCGTTTCTGTTGATGGCTTCTTTTCCCTACTTGTGGGCCACGGTTTGTCTTTGCATACCTCATAGTTTTTCGTCGGAAGTTGAACAGTCTCATTATACTGCGACAGCTCCGCAAATACAGCCTCTCCCCGCCGCGGGATTTTCTCCTGCTGCTCGTTACCGTGGTTGCTATTTATCCGAATAGTGAGTTTTCTTAACTAATTTTGTCAATTCTGTTTTATTTTTCTTTTCTGGCCACTGCAGTCTCTGTTCATTCGCTTCATGGTCAGGTAATTATTAGATCTAAATGTCTTAAAATGCCTGAAAACAGAAAACCTCTGACTTTACTGTGTGTTGTTTATGTGTGTGTTGCCTGCCCCCACACCCCCACGCCCCATGCCCGTGGTCAGGAAGGTTTCATACCTGCCTCAACTTCCCCTTTCTCCTGCCAGGGCAGACTCCGCAGCCAGCCAGCCAGGTGGAGCGCACGCACAGCCCTGGGCCACCTGGGCACCACTTCAGAGCTGCTGAAGAAGGTGTCAGCGTTTTTCAAAGCCCTTATTTTCCAAAGAATCTCATCCCTCCAGGCTTCCTTCCTAATCCTTTAGGTCAGTTCATTGTTGGCTCCGATTTTACTCGTTGCTCCAGGCAACCGTGGTTAAAACATTTCTCTGTGATTTTTTATTTTTGAGATGTGACCATCCCCCACTTCCACCCCAGAGGAAACTTTAGCACTAAGTAAATTCTACTTCTGTAGTATAAAGACAAGCCCTATGAGCTGGTCCTCCAAGATTTTACCAGACGGATCAACCAAGGGTAATTCTTGGCGAGTGAGGCCCATTCTAATTACTCTGCGCAGGTAGCAGAGATGCGGGAGGTTGTTTGAAAGGCTACTGAGCTCCCAGAGGATCGGGGAACGCGAGCTAAACCCAAATGAAACACAGCGAAGCTTACCCTTCCTTCTGAGATTCAGCAGAGGGCTTTCATTGGTTTTTGTCTCATTTTTTTAGTAAGTGGTTCCTGGGTTGCTGCAAGGTTTTGATAAGTTTTGGAAGTCCAAAAAGAGACCATTTTAGCCCGGCTGGTGAGGCTCAGTGGATTGAGCGTGGGCTGGGAACCAGAGGGTCCCAGTTTGATTCCCAGTCGGGGCACATGCCTGGGTTGCAGGCCAGGTCCCCAGTGAGGGACATGTGAGAGGCAACCATACATTGCTCTTACTCCCTCCCTTTTCCTACTCTAAAAATAAATAAGTAAAATATTTTTTTTAAAAAAAGAGACCATTTTAATAATTTGTAAGTGTATAAGTTTCCACAGCTTTATATTTTACACAAAACTTAGTATCATTAGTCTTCTTATTTGTGCCTGTGATGGCCTGTGTGCGGTGGAGTTTCATGTACTTTGCACACCGCTGTGGAAAATGGGAACACCCCGTTCCCTCTGGTGCCTTTTCAGGTACAGCACCCACTTCGCGGTGGAGCTGTCTCTTTAATGCTGACACATGAAGCCGAAGCGCTGATGGTCCTGTCATCCGTGGAAGGGGCCCTCGTGTTAGCAAAAGGAAAAGAAGTTCCGAGACCTGCGGGAGGGGGTGGCTCACAGATGATGTACGATTGCGGGGTTCCCTCCTGACTTCCCGTGGCCCATCTCCGTCCGTCTCACCAGGAAGAGGTCCAGCCTTGTCCCCAGCAGGGCGGGATGAAGGTCACTGCCCCAAGTGTCTGCTCTGTATGGAAGTCCAGGCCGGCCCGCAGCCGGCCAGCTTAGCGCGTGTTCCCAGCTGCCCCTGTGCTTGGGATCTGGGCTCCCTGCTCCTGGGAGCCATGGGGAGAACAGGTGCATGTCCTGTGGGAGTGCAGACCCAGAGTGAGAGAGAGAGCAGCACCTCTGTTCCCCTGGGGTTGTATCCGTTAGCTTGGGCCTGGGCGGACCAGGCACTTTCTCACAGTGACCCGTCAGCTTCTCAAGTGTCCGCGGGCTTCTGATAAGCTTACCCGCGAGTTAGAGGGACAGGACTCTAGGGTCCAGCCCCTCCCCCTGCACCTGCCTCCCCAACAATCTGGTCCTGAAGGGGCAGGGAATGTCACTCCCCTTGGCAGAGCGCGCTGTGGTCCCGTGGGGAGTGAAACGCCGTAGCTTCCCGGTGGGCAGACAGGCTCCTGCTTCTGGTTTGTCAAGCTCATTGCCAATGTCTAGCCACACGCCAAAGGTAACAGTTCTATACCCTCTGAGTATCTCCTCCAACACTTGGGACTTGTCTTCTGTCCCTTTTATTACAAGTCCCAAGTGTAATAGTATCTTTTGATTGGCAGAATACCTTAAATGTATTGTGACTAAATTGAACATTTTTTAAAACTTCTATACTTAATTTCTTTATGTTTCCTATCTAAAGAATTTTTACCCACTTTTCAAGGTCATTAGAAAATCATTTGGCAGTGATTATTAGAATGAATACATATTCATGAATACAAGAATTCCCTTTCTGAGTATGCACCTGAAATTTATGCACCCGTGCACTAAAAGACATGTAGAAGGATGTTTATAGCCGTTTCACACTCATTTTCATAGAAAATAAAAACAAGCCCAGTGTCTATTCAAAGTGGAATGGACAAAACCAGTGAGTTTACGCAGCGAACCATGTATACACAGACAGGCCTGAACCTGCCGCAGCTGCACCAGCAGCAGGGACTGACAGCAAAAGTGTCGATCTTCAACCCAGACATCACGCACAAACCGTGCACGTCAGTGTGATTCCAGTCACACACGTGTCAAAACCAGGCAAAACCGACCCCCGTCCTGTTGTGGAATGGGATCAGCAGAAAAGCAATTAACTTTGGAGAGAGGGCAGTTTTACAAGAAGACAAGTCAGAGTTTCTGAGCATGGAGATGGTTGTTTTTCTGGATGTTGGTAACAAGGGGTTTCACGAATGTGTCCGCTTTGTGCAAACGTAATGAGCCACTCACTCGTGTGTGGTCGGAGGAGGCACTTGGTATGGCTGCCGTCTTCTCAAACGTACCGAGACTTGTTTTGAGTCTTCACATATGGTCTGTCTTAGAAAGTGTTCCATATGCGCTTGAAAGGAAGGTCTATTCTGCTGCTTTGGTGTGAAATGATCTGAAAATATCAATTAAATCCACCTGGT
Organism: Micronycteris hirsuta; assembly: GCA_004026765.1. Taxonomy (NCBI): domain Eukaryota; kingdom Metazoa; phylum Chordata; class Mammalia; order Chiroptera; family Phyllostomidae; genus Micronycteris; species Micronycteris hirsuta. Next base: position 45,932 of record PVJI01004605.1, on the reverse strand, counting down.
CTCGTGTGTCATTCAAGGTCGATATTTCCGTGTTGGTTTTTTGATGATCTACCCATTGAAGTCAATGAGGGGTTAAAGCCCCTTCCTATGACTGTGTTTCTGTCACTCTCCCCTTTTATGCCTGTCAATATTTGCTCCACATATTTAAGGGCTCCTCCTGTACGTGCACAAATATTTACAAGGGCTACATTATCTTGCTCGATTGATTCCCTTGTCATTGTGAAATGTCCTTCTTTGTCTCTTAGCACAGTCTTGGTTTGAAAGTCTATTTTTTATGATATAAGGTACTGCTGCCCCAGCTTTTTCTTTTTGTTCTATTTGTATAAAATACCATTTTCTGTCTGGGCATCCTGTGTGAAAGGGAGTGTCCCAGAGCCCCAGTGTGTGGTACCCCTCCCGGTTCCACCAGTTATCAGCCGTGTGATCTGAGTGGCTTAACGTCTGTGCCTCAGTCTCTTCCTGTCCGAGATGGGTTATGGTGAGGGCCAAACAGCGGCTCCATGTTCAGCACCCGGCACACAGAATGCGCTGTGTAAATGTTAGCTTATTGTGATGTAATTCTGGCAAAACTTATAACAAAATGTGTTGACAAATCTTCCTAGAGAAACTGAATGGCTATCAATCGATTACATTCCCATAAAAACACTATTTCCCCCAAACAAATGCAAGTGAACAAAAATTCTTCCAGTTCGACACAAGGCAGGGTTCACCATCAGGGGTTATTTTGTGCATCGGGGACACGTGCCAGCTTGGAGGCATTTTAATCGTCGTGATTGTGCGGGAGGAGGGGTCCCATGAACCGGAGTGGGTGGGGGTGGGGACGCCAGGAGGCACCCCGGAGTTCCCAGGACAGTCCTAGACAACAAGGACTATCTGGTCTAAGATGTCGCTAGTGGCACAGTGGAGTGAACCCAATATAAATTCTGGAAACAGATTAACATAAGTATTCAAACTTTTCTGTTTCCTTAAAAAGATTTCAACTCGAAAGTCTTCACACTGTGTTGTACGTTTCTGCTTTTCTTCATGAGAGAGTCACAAATACGTCTCTCTTCCTTTTTTTTTTCTTTAAATCTTGCCATCTCTGAAAAGTTTATCCCAAAATCACTATAGTTTTTTTAAGATTACAAGAGACTTCCTATTTTTAATATTTATGAACCTGGCACCATGATTAGAAAAACAAGTGGAGCTCAAGTTCTTGCTACTTGTGGCCTTTCCCCTGTCCTGTCAGCATGTCCCAGACTCCCTGGTAAAATCTGAACTTGGCCATGAGGTTTGATTCTTGCACATCACTCCTATTTATTATTTAGTAGGTAAGAGACAATTCACTTGATTGTGTAAGACGTTTTTCCTCCTAGAAAATCTCGTTGGCTTGCCCTCTTGAATGTAAGGACGGTGGGTGGAAATTTGGAACAGTTTCAGACCTCGAACAAAATGTTGACCTGAGGGGCCCGTAAGGCCACCTGGCATGGCCTGCTGCTGCCTCGGGGATGTGTCCCCTCCGATGAGGTGACAAAGAGTTAGAGCCCTCTTTCTGGGGCTGCTTTAATTACCTCTCCTCTTTGTATTTTTTTTTTTTTCTGACAGTGATGTATATATATTTTTAAGACAATCCTGTCTCTCAGATTGTTTGCAGAGTGGGTGACTCATCCAGGCCATCTGCATGGATTGCGGGACCTGCGTTCCCGGAGATCTGCAGACACCGAGGTCCGGGAAACTCCTCAGTTCCTATTAAGGTAAGGACGTTCAATTTGTCCTTCTTTTACTGCTGAAGGGTAGCATCCTTACATAAAACTGTGAGGCGAACCAGCTGGGGCGATTGTACTCCATGCGTTGTTTTTTTTTTTTCTTTTTCCTTTGTTTTTTACGGGCGCCTTTGTGAAGGGCCCCAAGAACAAAAACTCATTCTTCGTGGTGAGATGGGGCTGGACTTTACCACTGGGCCATGGCCAGCTGTGCATATTCCTGACAGTGTTTCCGTTCGGCAACATCCTCCTGAGCTCAGATGCGGCGGCGGCGATGGGAGAATTTACACCATGGACATTGGCCTGTGTGGCAGAGCAGGGTTTTCTCCACCACACACGGGTGTCAGTGTCAGACCCTCTTAGGAGTCCCGCTTGTTCTCCTGTTTTGTTGGGAATAAGCATAAGGCCTACGGAAGCTTCCCCAGCGGTTTCCAGAGTGTAAACATTGCTGTCAAGTGTGTGGAGTTACAGTTATTTTTAAAGTGGGTTCTCCCACTTTACACAATAAACATATTTCCTCCAGCTTGTGAGATCTCTTGGTCAATCAAGGTGAATTAAGCAATTCCTGCTTAGTTCTTTCTGTCATCGGCTCTACTTATGGCTTCCTCGCTGGATGGTTTTTTTTAGCTAGGTATTTTTGGAAATAAATCTATCCACACATATATCTTGGAGTAAAAACTGTATTTACCTACTTGTTTTAGAACCTCTGAAAAATTCTGGAGTGATTTCATTATTGCTTTTAGCATGCATTGAAAGCCCTGGGCTGCACATTTGGATTGGGAGTTACTAACTTTTTAAATAATCACATGTTAGTATTAATTCTGTAAACTTCAGAAACAAGGATCTGAGGCTTTATGCCATTGAACCTGTCTCTAAAAGGATCTTTCCTTTGGATTTCAGTCAGCCTTGCTCTTATCTGTCCTATCAGCTAAACTGTAACTTTTGGTAGATGCTTTCCTTCGAGAGTGTATGTCTTTTGCTTGGTGGGGAGAGAAGTATTTCACAAACACAGGACTTCATGTCCCAGATACACATCTCATACCTGCAGCACCTGTGTGAAACCACTTAGGGCCCGTGTGCTACAAGCTCTGAAGGTTACTGAGGACTCATGCCTCAAATAGATTGGTCACCTTCTGCAGATCCTGCAACTCCGCTGCCATCCCCAAATCCCGTACTTTCCAGCTGCTTTCATTAGAAAAATATTTGGGGTATTCAGATCTTAGTGAATTGCATTTGTCTGTACACAAATTATACAAATTTTTTTAAAAAACATGAAATCATAACAAATCACACAATAGATCCCCAAGGTGTTAACTATGAGTATGCCCTTCTGTTTTTTTAATTTTCCACACAGACATTCCCTTTATAGAAACTTGCAAGCAGTAATATTTGGGCGCTCTGCACTCAGTAACATCGCATGCTGAACTGGGGGGTTCGGGAGCCACTTGGAGGGTGCAGAGCCTGCTCTGCAGCCTTCTTGGAATCTCTCTATTTAGGATTTTATATTTTGGAGTATTTTAATTACCCAATAGCATAAAAAAGAATGTTACTAAAAGATATCCCTCCAGCTTCTCAGCCACCACACATGTGTTTATGAAATACTTCTCTCCACACCAAGCATGCTGGCAAAAGACAGGTTTTGTTTCTTTGACCTTTGTTCTATGTTCTGTGTCCCATGCCTCAGTTTTCTCAGCTTCCTGGAGCTGCCGCACTGTGGGGTTCAGAGCCAGTTGGCTGCACTTCTCGGCAGGCAGTGGCTGAGGACCGGAGCAGGCTACTCAGCGGTTCCGGGTCAGGCACACCAGGTACGGCTGTTCCTCATAATGTTGTGTCTGTAAACTGTGCAAACTTGGTTTCTTCACTTGACATCATATCCTAAGTATTTTTCTACGATATTGATGCACAAAACCATACAGGTTGCACATGCACAGCTCAACAGAACTGCACACGGCATCACCCGCCCGTCGCCCGAAGCAAAGTTTCCTTCCGTCCCCATTTACCCCCCTTTGCCCACCTCCCCCAGCCCCACGCCCTTTCCCTCTGACAGTCACCACATGGTTGTCTGTGTCTATGTGCTTTATATGATAAGTGAAAATAAAAGGTGTGGAAAATATGACAAGAAAACACTGGAGATACAGATTCCAAAGTGTTCAAGTAGGTGGTTGTGTGTGTGACTTTTGCTTCATGCTGTCCATCTCTGTCAGGTTGTCTGCATTGAATATTAAGTAGGTGCCTTGCTGGGCTCAGTGGTGCGATCTCTCAGATCGTCTGAGTTCAGTGCTCTAGACACATTCCTTGCTGGCTATGGGCGCCCCTGTTGTAACTGTGTCTTGGTGCAAGCAAGTTGTGGGAGTGGGTGGACACTGGCCGCCCTTCTCGGGCAGTGGCCTCCGATGTGCACCGAAGCTCCCAGAGCTGAGCAGCTCTCAGATCTCTCCCTGGGGGTGACCTCTGCAGAGTGAGGCTCCTGCTGCCAGAAAGGCAGGTTCAATGAAGCTCCGCTAGACAAATAGCAGGAGCTGAGCTCACAGGGGAAACAGGAGTGGCTCCCCCATGATGGAGCCACACAACTCAGCATCCGCTAGTCTGATTCCCCAGGAGATACGCTCTAGAAGTCTCAGCCCCATGCAGGCTCTGATCCCGTGTGGGACTGAACTCAGCAGGACAGGGCCACTACGCAGTGGGGCAGGCCCAGTGAGTGGACAGGTGTTGGGGACGTCAGCTGTGTAGATGAAGTGGGGGAGAATGGTCCCCTTTCTAGAGCTGCACAGTACAATCATGGTCTAAGTCTCCGCCCTGAGCTTCTCCAGTTGAAGAGCGCCCCAAGGTCCCTGTTGGGTGCAGCCGGCAGACTGTTCTGCGGGACTCAAGCTCCACAGGGCGGTGTTGCCAGTAGTTGGAGGACCAGACAGAGGACTCCCAGTAACAATAAAATGGCTCCACCGGGGACAGTGGCCGCTTGGCCTCTAGCACACCCTCATCTCTCCCAGGTGGACAGAACCATTACTGATTTTCACCACCAGGCACTATGCAGGCTCCTCTCCCCGCTCTCTTGCTCTGAGTGAGGGATCCCTGTGTGGGGTTGAGACCCCATGCTCCTGGTAGGAGGAAGTTTTATACCCAAGAAATCCCTCCAGCTTCTCTGCCGCCACACATGGGTTTGAGGGCCACCCTTCCCCATCCCTGCTTTTCTTACCAGTCTCTATGTGACTTCTTCCATAAATCCTTGGTTATAATATTTTAATTAGCCTTAAGTTGGTTATTCAGGTTGATTGCAATCTAATGAACAAAATGAACTACCAAGCAAAATAAAGACAGACTCGTGGATAGCGAGTAGGCTGACAGCTATCTGCTGTGTGGGCTGGGTAGAGGGATGGAGCCAAAAAAGAAAAATGAAAAGCTCAGGGACCACAATGTGGTGATTGCCAGGGGGCAGGGGTACAGAGAGGTAGCGGACGGTACGGGGGTAAATGGTGATGGGCGGAGACATGACTTGGTGGTAGACCCACGATACAATGTGCAGGCAATGCAGGATAGAAGTGTACACCTGAAGCCAGTATAATTTTGTCAGCCAGTGGCACCCCAATAAATTCAATAAAAAGGAAAAATAAGATTGCTCCAGAATTCAGCTGTAAATCTGATTTGGTGCTGAGAGCAGGCGAGCGTAGCCTCCCCCTGCTCTGCAGCCATTTGGAATCTCTCTGCTTAGGATTTTATATTCTAGAGTATTTTAATTACCCAATAGCATAAAAAAGAATGTTACTAAAAGATGTAATATATGATCTTATCACAATGACAACAGAAGGACTAAATAATAAAAGAGGGCTCAACATAGAAAAATAATTAGAATTATTACATATGAAAGCATTCAAGGGAAAAGACTTTCATGTCACATCAACTAGCGCATGTTCAGCACATAAGGATTTAGATTCATTTCAGTATCTGCCATTTCAGAAAAATGCATATTCTCTATACATCTATGGTCTATCTTTATTAAAGAGCAAGACTTTGCATTGTTAGTACTTTAAATTATGTCAGATTAAAAGTTAAAACATGTGACAATCCCTAAGACTTTCCTTTTGTATCTGACCCCGACCTGCTGGAAGCAACCCATCAAGCTCACGCAGTTGACCATTTCGTTTGTGTGAACGACAAGAACCCACGACATCCTCACTCAGCTTTGCCTTCGAGACTACTGTTAATCCAGTTCCTAATAAAGAAACTGCTTTGGACATTTACAGGGGAAAAGGCATGGGTTTCCATGGCAACAGGATCCATGTGCACTCTCTCAGAGCACCTCCTCCTACACTCGAGTTTCCTAGGTAGCAGGCGGCACGTGTTTTATCGAGACAATTGGGATAATGGGGCAGAGAGCACCACGTTCAGCTCTGCATGCAAAGGCTCCAGGTGGAACGATGCCTTTGCTGTATTAACCGGGCGTGTGGGTGAAAACAGGAATTGTGCAACGAGCTTTCTTACCGCGTCTAATTCGGGAGGAACAGTGTCATCAAGGCACAAAATACATTTCGGTGTTCATGAACCACTGTTCACAGGTGGAGTAAACCTCCTCCTGCTGACTTCACCCCCACCACGCCATCCCAAACCGGCTCGTGCGTGTTTCTGGCTAAAACTAACGGTGAGTTGCAGGTGAGCACCTTCCAGGTAAACAGCAGACACCTTGCAGTTTACCAGAGCTCTGTCCCGGAAACAGAGAAGGTAATCTCTCATTCACATGAATAAAAAGAGGCTCAATTTACCCTGAAATTGACTATGAGGTTCTATAAGACCTAGAAAATATTAGAAAACAAAGTGTGAATGGCCTAGAGTAAATAAATATGGTAAAATAAAACAATAATTGAGAAAATTAATTCTATACAGTACATACACTAGGTTATTTTCTGGGTGTAGGGATGCGTGGGAAATTTTAATTGAATTTCTTTACATTGTGCAGATTCTATTTTGCTAACACGAAAACATTCGAAAGAGATCAAAGTGAGGAGCAGATGTTTATTATTATTGAATGTGGATAGAAACAATGCCAAATTTTCTGGGTAATTTGGAATGTTTACAAGTGAAACATTTTTTAAAATCATTTTCGAAGCTTTTTTCAGTTCCTACTTTTATACGATAGGAGCTCCTGTTCTGAGATGTGCAGCTTCCTCCTATTCTCTCACAAAGCAATTAAGTGTAATTATCTGTTGAATTGCACACACAATGAAAAATAGAATTTATGTGTAATTAATCAGCTCTGTAACATCACAAATTTTAAAGTATGTGCAACTAGAGGAGGATAGATTACATTGTTTAAACCTTTACTGAACACTTGGGAGAACATCTTTACAGTTAGAATTTAAAGGAAAGTATGTCATAATACATTCATTTTCATATCCTTATGGCGAGATATATTGTGAGCTATTCTATATATGTTTAGTTTTGAACCAAAAATGGGACAACTTTTTTAATAAAAACTAGAAACATAAATATCTTAGGTTACTCTTTCAAGTAAAATCTGTCACTCACATATAAACACACACAGTCTTTTTCATCCAACTACTTTTATTGGATTCAACAAAATACTCTTTTTTTCTAATGCATCATAGACAGTTTCCAGGTCAACATGTGGAGCATAAGGTAGCTATTTTCAATCCATAGGTTTTACTTCAGTGTGTACATTTAACAAATTACTTAAATATTTCTCCTCTGACTGATACTTCACTTAATGCGCTTCAATTGTATACACAACACACACACTCAGTCTTTCTGAAAATGTGTCTGGGATCCCAATCAGTGGGGGAATGCGGGATTTAAGAATTAGTCTCGGAAAGTGATTTGGAGATTATGACAATAGACTAAAAATAATTTATGACAATAACAGCGCAGACTTCCTATATTTGGATGTTAGTTTCGTGCACTACATGGTCAGACAAAATACTCCATTTGTAGGTTTTCTTGTGTTTCCATGCATATTTGCTAAGTTTGTGTTCAGCAACATCCTTTTTATCATTTTAAGTACTTTTTAGCTTTGCAAAGCTTTAAAACAGGAAAACATTAAAATTCATTATTATAGAAGAAAGGATAAGACCAAATTAAATGATAATAGCTCAAACCATGTTCAAGGGTTAATTTTGAAATTCTTGAATTCTATCATTGAATTTTGGGATATCATGACTCGTGATTTCAGTCATTGACGGATCACCTGTTGTTAATGGAGAAATTTATGTTTTGTACCAGAACGAAGGATATGATCTCACAGCATCTAAATTTGGTAAGATACTTTAAAGGTTCATAAAGAGAGACAGCTTCTTGACAAATTTTATCATGTAAAAAACATTCATTGGAGAAACATACTCTAAATAGAGGCAAAAATAACATGTTTGAGCAATGTCCTTTTTAATTATTGTTCTTATTCAAGTGTACCTTTCTTCCTCAGGATTCTAAGTTCAGCTTTCCCTCTTCTTTTTGCAAATGCAAAAATGGAACAGCAACAATGGACATTTACTTAGTTATTTAATTAGTTAGCTAGCTTTGGTTTAAGTATGTATTAAGCAGTAAGTGTTTGACTTGCATTAGAGGATCAAATGCCAATTATTAATATCTGTTACTTGATTATTTTTTTACACTCTCAGTCTTATTTCCAATATAATTTTATCAGGCGATTCTGTTTCCATGTTTTGTCTGTAACTAGGGTTTACAAGCTGCCTTCTGGCTGTTTCTGAGATATGTTTTGTTTTTTAAATGAGGAGGCAAACATGTCTGGAAACACATGAAAATTAGTAAAACAGGAGGAGAAGTGTAGTCATGCATGGCAGGATGATGCTCCCTGCTGATGACGGGTGACGTGGATGACGGCGGTCCCCGGGGTTTTAATGGAGCTGAGCTTCCTGTGCGTGAGAGAAGGCCGGTGGCTCAGGAGAAACCGGTTCTTTGCTGGGAGCATGTACATGGGGGTTGGCGGCGGGTCCCCTCTCACTCAGAGCACCTGGCTGCTGAGGGCACAGGTGACATCCCTGAGCTCAGCCACCCGCGGGCCTGTCAGCACAGGGGGCCTGTCCCCCAGCACGACACCTTCAGAGGGCATGCCGACCTCCCAGATGGCGCTCGGTGGCCTTCAGGGCACAGTGCTGTGCATTCTTTGTCAAGGACCTAAGACCTGGCATGAGGACCCAGGTCCACAGGGGCCACCTGACCAAGCAGCAAGGGCTGCCGCCACATTAGGAAGAGCGTGGGGGCGTGCGGAGCCAGCCTGTCCCTGGACTGTGGAGCTGCCTTTCAGACTGTAGTGGTGTCGAGAGAGCGGAGACAAGTTTCATTTCCTCCCAGGGAGGGTCAATGGAATAAAAAAATTTATTCCAAGGTCAAAATATGGAGGTGCCCTATTTTTTATCTTTTATTCACCATTTTGATGGCGCCTTTGCAATGCACAGACACACACCTAGTTCCCCTGTGTTGCTGTCACCCATAGCACACAGTGTGGCAGCAGGCTGCACCACCCAGCCGGGGTAAGCCGTAGGGTTGCCATCCAGGTGTGTGTGGGCGCGACTCTGAGATGCCCGTGCGACAAAACTGTCTCAGGACGCATTTCCGAGAGCACGTGCAGTCGCTTGGGACGCATGGCTACCCTCAGAGCCGGCTCGCTGGGCAGAAGCAGCGCTTGGTGTGACGAGGCACAAACTTGTTCACCGTTTATCAGGAACAACTGTTGCCATGCAGCACAGTGATGGCAAAGAAAGAATGCCAGGGCCATTTGTGGGCGTGTCCGCCTTGGCCGAACTGTCCCTGGCGGGGGACAGCACAAGAACCGAGGCCACGTCCAGTGGACATGTTGAGTTTGATACACTTCTCGCTTTGGTCACTCGGTTTAGGTAACACTACAACACACGAAGTCTGGTGAATGAATTAACTGGTACGAGATGCTGCAGACAGAATCTCTTGCTTGGATAGATGGCTTAGATAGTTCCCCCAAGCCGCCGTGCATCTCTAAGATACTCTGACGCTCACGCTGAGGTCTTGCACTGCGGTCACTATTCAAGTATGGGGCTGAACTTTGTCCTTTTTAATAATATCAGCCCCATTAGCCACAGATGGGACCTTTTACTCCCTTTCAGCAGAATGGTTAATCTTTAGCTAAAACTGGCACAGTGATCTTCTTTCATTAGTTAAAGCTATAGTATAATTAAGGTACATCTGGCTAACGATTTTGGAAATTGCAAGTAGTTCTTACAGGAAAGAGGCAATGAAGTTCCCAAGAAAACGAAACCCAATCGTAAATGGTACACTTCCGTGATGGAGGAAAACAGCAGGGTCACAAAATTTGTTTTCAATTTGAAGGTTTATTGAGGCGCATAAAATAGGCCTTTTATTAATCTGCTATGAGACTGTAAAAGTGGTCTGGAAATCTGAATGGCTATAAAAATCACCTTTAAAAATATATTTATTAGGGTTAGGGGGGCAGTGACTCAGTGATCTGGAGACACCAGTGTTGTGGGGACAGGGCGCCCGCCACAAGGAGTGACATTTCATGGACAAACGCAGCTGGCATCCCGAGCAGGGCTCCTGGCTTCGAGATCAGGTGGAGCAGCAGGCAGAGACTGAGCTCGCCTCCTCCCATCGGCACGGAAACGACAACCTCCTGTACTCCTGTACCATGGCTGTCTCAGAGAGCCACCTGAGGACCTGCAGAACACATTTTCAACAGCTACGAATATAAAGAAAAGCCACATTGAGACGGAGGGAGAGGTGGAGACTAAGCCCGGTCAGGACCCGCCCCACCCCCTGCTCCCTGGGCGGTGACCCACAAGGGGGGGTGAATATCACAGCCGAGGGGTCCAAGCCCCACCTAAGGGGACCCGCACCGGCAGGAAGAGCCCCCCTAACCTGGCTGTGAAACCCAGCAGGCTGACCCCTGGAGGGCCAGAGGGCCATGGGATGCCCAGGTTGTCTTTTCAATTCTCAGAGCAGAGGCCACAGTGTGAAAAGCACCTGAGCAAATGCTTCAGTGCAGACCTGCAAGCGGGGTTATGAGAACAGGCTGGGCAACTACGTAGCTTCATCAGGTGGTGCCGGCTTATTTTCCAGAATCATTGTGCTGACTTCACTCTCACCAGGAATACAGGAGATCCTGGCTCTAGCGTTTGACGTTTATCTCCAAAACCTGGAGCGTACACACTACACTTAGCATTTTTTGTTTTAATTGGCAACTCCCTGTGCAACTCTGAATTTCTGCAGCTTTTTATATGCTAACTAACCCTATGTATCCCTTTGTCGTGTGTTTGGCCTATTTTTCTATTAAGCTGTTTTACATTTTGATTTATTTATACACTTTAAGAATTCTTTCTACTTTGCATACTAAAACTTTATTGAACACATATACTGACACATACAGACTTGTATCTCCCCCAGTCGGGGGTGGGTGACGTCTTCCAGTGAACAGGCTTGGTAAAGTTTTATTCTGGTGGGTTTGGAGCAATAGACAGCCCGTCTTTCCGGAGCAAGCCGAGTGCGAACCGGCCGCAGTCTCCTCCTTGCATCAGGCTCCCGGTTCCGGGGCTGCAGACCACAGGCAAATAAGGAAGTTTGTGCGTCCGCGCGTCCCTGCGAACAGCGTGTGCCCGTAAATCTTCCTGTTGCGACATGGCGCGGGGAAAAGGGGGGCCTGGCCCCCAAACGCACCGTGTTTGCTCGGCAGGGTGGCCGCCGGCCAGCGCAGCACTGCCCATTCCCTTAAAGATCTTCGGATTCTAAGAGACCGACGGACGTTCGCCCGCAGGTGAGCTTCCTGGACAGGAGTTGTCTCCTCGCTGTTGCATGGGTCACTTCCCTGCGGCTGTCCGGGGCAAGGCCTTCGTCTGCACCTGCTGGTGACAGTCACGGGTATTGATAAAATCGCCGCTGGGAATCTCACGATGTTTTTAGTAGCACCGCTTAGTGCGGAGTGGACAGCATCTGCTTCTAAAAGTCTGGCTCCGATCCTCTAGCCTCAAAATCCTACTGAAATTACATTTTCTTCAGAAACGATTTTTCATTTGATCCATAAAATACTCGATTTAACAACGCCTGTCGGCCCAGCGTGGGGCGAACCCCTTGCCTGTCACAGGCGCACTCTTGGATGTTGAAGCTCACACCTATTTGCCCTCTGAATCACGTGGTGTTGAGCCTTTCAACAACAAATGTCAGATTTAATATAAGAGACTTTGTATCATGTTTTATAGCCAGAATGTTTGGTTTGTCAAAAGGATTTGGGGGAGCATGTGATATTCTTTCCACATGGCCCGCACCCGGCGTTCTCTCTGTGCTCCACGCTGCAGCGCCGACTCAGCGGTGGCGGGGAGAGCTCAGCCACTGTGCCCCCCTCTCAACAACGCCCCGCATTGCAGGCCCAGGGAGGCCAAGGGGACTGGCCCTGACCTGCAGCTGATGGGACTCATTTAACTTCAGCCACTTCCCCCTCTCTGTCTTGAATCTTGGATGCTGCATTGCTAGAAAACTCTCTGGACCCCTCCCCTTGATTCACCCTCGCCTGGTCCTTTAGAAAGCGGTGCCCTGGGACTCTCGGGACAGAGGATCGACGAGGAGAAAGTTGCCAGCACTGAAGCGGGTTTAACGTGTGACTTCGCACAAGAACAGACACATTCAAGTAGACTCCTCATCCGCACAGGAGGCAGCATCAGAAACCGAAGGCGCTCACCTGCCCAGTGAACCGGGCAGCCCGTGGCCTGGTTCCTGGCATCCGCAGTCTCATTCGCTGATTATGGTGCATCGTTAGTTTTTGTTTTAATTTGTGCTTCCTAGTTGTGCTTCCAGCGGCCTGGTTAAGTTCTGTTTCCCAACTCGACATGCCTGGCCTTCGCTCTTCCAAGCACTGCTGTCTCTAACTCATCCTGCAATCTGCTGCCGGCTGGCTTTCTCCAGACCTGATCGCGCCCTCCCTTCCTCACGGTTTCTGTAGAACGCCCAGGCATGGGCTCTTGGTGGCAGACAGCGGAGGGCCGGGGACTTCTCTGCAGGCGGGCACCTTGACCGTGCTGCACACGTGCAGACGAAAGAATTGAGTGCCTCCGGTTAAGAATCGTGCTCTTACTTTGGGCTGTTAAAATAATTTATTTTTCTATTCCTCTAAATTAAGTAATAGACACTACTGAAGTCAATGTGCATAATATTGTTTTTCAAAAAGTGACCAACAAAACCACATCTCTGGGCCATGCAACCCTGAAAATGACTCCGTAAAGGACAAGGGTTATGCGCAGTCCCTGTGTACGTGGCGTCTCTACTCAGGCCCCGTGGCCTACGCACACATGTTCTGCCCTGACAGATGATTCCGTGGTTCTAGTCATTGCAACCAGCACTATTGCACTACTGACTTACAAACGCGTGCCTTCTCACGCCAGAGTAACAAAGAATTGCCTCTCCTGGGGGGCAATGAAGGGGGAATGACAAGTGATCATATACACAGACATGAGACAAACATACTTCCTTATGAAGTTCTTGCCCAGTTTCAGATACGTACATATAAAATAACTGCGTAGCGACAGGACAGATTTGATGTTTTCTTTACTAAGAATGAATCACCTGTATTAATACCACAGTATTCTTTTTTTTTTCAATTTATTGGGGTGACATTGGTTAACCAGACTGCATGGATTGCCAGCGCACACTTCTACGACGCATGATCTGCATGTCGCACTGTGTGCCCACCACCCACAGTCAAGTCTCCTTCTGTCACCAGATGTTTGACCCCCTCACCCTTCACTGCCCTCTCACCCCCTTCCCTCTGGTCACCACCACACTGTCATCTGCGTCCAAGAGTTTTTGTTTGTCTTTCTTGTTTGTTCATTTGTTCCTTCCAGTTTTATATCCCTCAAATGAGTGAAATCATATGGTTCTTCACTTTGTCTGAGTTATTTCACTTCACGTAATATTCTCAGTATCTGTCCATGGTGTCACAAATGGCAGAATTTCGCTTTCTTATGGCTGAGCGGTGTTCCATTGTATGAACCATACCTTCTTTATCCAACCATCTATCAAGGGTGCTTTGGTTTTCTTCTATGTTTTGGCCACTGTGAATAAAGCTCCAATGAACAAACAGCCGCATATATATCGTGGCAAATAAATGTTTTCAAATTTTTCAGGTAGACACCCAGAAGAGGGGTGGCTGGGTCACATGGTCACTCTACTCATAATTTTTTGAGAAGCCTCCACACTGTTTTCCATGGTGGCTGCACCAGTTCACATTCCCGCCAGCCGTGAAAGAGGGTTCCTTTTTCTTCTCAGCCTCTCCAATATTTGTTATTCCTGTCTTATTGATAATATCCATTCTAACAGGTGTGAGGTGGTATCTCGTTGTAGTCTTAATGTGCACTTCCTGATAGCTAGTGAAGTTGAGCAGTTTTCATATATCCACTGACCATTTGTAGGTCTTCTTAGGAGAAGTGTCTGTGCAGGTTTCCTGCCCATTTTTTCATCGGATTGTTTGTTTGGTGTTGCGTCATGTGAGTTCTTTATACATTTTGGATGTGAACCCCTTGGTGGAGCTGTTGTTTGTAAATATCTTCTCCCATCCAATTGGTGGCCTTTTTGTTTTGTTGACAGTTTCTTTGGCAGGGCCGAAGCTTTTTAGTTGGATACAGTCCTATTCACTTATTTTTGCCTTTACTTCCCTTCCTTTTGGGGTCAAATTCATGAAAGTTTCTCTAAGACCAAGATCCATAAGTTTTGTACCTATGTTTTCTCCTATACAGTTCATTTTCAGGTCTTATATTTGGGGTTTTGCTCCATTTTGAGTTAATTTTTGGGATACGCTGTAGTCTAGTTTCATTCTTCTGCCTGTGGCTTTCCAATTTTCTTAGCGGCATTTATTGGAGAGGCTTCTTTTCTTCATTGTGTGGTTTTGGCTCTTTTGTCAAAAATTTTTGGTCCATATACATGTGGGTTTGTCTCTGGGCTGTCAGTTCTGTTCTATTAGTCTGTGTGTCTTTTTTTCTGCCAATACCATGCCGTTTTGATTATTGTAGCTCTGTAGTACAACTTGAAGTCAGAGAGTATTCTTTTTTCTCACACTTATTTTGGTTATTCAGAGCCTTTTGTGGTTCCATAGAAATCTCATGTTTTTTTGTTTTATGCCTTTGAAAAAATGTCATTGGGATTTTGATGGCAATTGCATTAAATTTGTACATTGCTTTGGGTGATATGATCATTTTAATTAGGTGGATTCTTCCCATCCATGGACACAAAATATCTTTCCATTTCATTGTGTTCTTCAATCTCTTTTGGTAATGCTTTGTGGTTTTCAGTATGTAGGTTCTTCACATCCTTTGTTAAGATTATTCCCAGGTATTTTATTCTTTTTGTTGCAATTGCAAAAGAATTTTTTTTTAATATTTTTCCTGAAATCTCATTACCAGTGTATAGGAACGCAGTGCTCTTTGTACTCCACAGTACACTTCATATAACTCATTTGTCGAGGTGGAATCAGTCATTCTTTTGGTCACGTACATGAGACAAATGAGTCAAACCCATTTTTGTTGTTTTTTCAATCTTATTGTTTAAACGTTTTTCACTGAACTGGAATGTACATAACAAGAGCGCACAATTTGAAAGCATGCAACTTGATTTTTATAAACGAATGAAGAAAATAAGCAGCCCTGGCACAGGAAGTAGATGTACAGGAAGTAGACCATGACCAGTGTGCACCAGGCCTCCTTCCTAGCCACTGTGTCCTGTCCAAGGCAATCACTCTATGAACAGGTCCTTCCTCTTAACAATGTCTGATTAGTAGAATTATATTCACTATACTCATTTGTACCTGTGTTCTTTTATTCAAAATTGTACTTTTGAGATTTATTCATGTTTCTAAGTAGCAATATTTGAGAATATTGACTCATAACTACTGCTGTAAACATGCTTGCACATGTCTGTTGACAGACATGTTCATGTTTGGACCTACATAAGAGTGACTAAGTCAGTGACCATGCACACTTTGCCTGTGCTAAATTCCATTAAACAACTTTCAAAGCGGTTGACAATTCACTCTTCACAGGCACCTGGGAGTGCTGGTTGCTCTACATCTTTGCCAACTCTTGGTTTTACCCATCTTTTTTATTTTAGCCATTCTCATGGGTGTGTGGTAGTAGCAGTTATTTTTTAATTTTTATTTTCTTGATTGAAATAACTCAGTTTTCTAAACACACTTTTTATGTTTATTGCCTTGATGATATTATCAAGTGTAGGTGTTAGTCTTATCTATTTTTCTATCTAGCTGTTGATCATTCTTGCTACTGATTTGTAGGTCTTTATATAGTCCAGATATGAACAACTTGGGCCAGATCAACAGCGAATATCTTTCCCACCTTTTGTTTTCCCAGGCCCTTGCGATACCTTTTGGTAAGTTCAATGGAGTCCAATTTATCATTTTTTTCTTTAATAGTTAGTAATTTTAGTGTCTTGTATTTACCTTACTAACAGTAATGTAATTATCAATAAAGTTGGGTTTTGTCCCACCACTTAATTATTAATTTCCTTTGTCTCCTCTCTTCTTATTTCAACTATTTGCTTCAACTATTTATAAAATAAATTCTTTATAATTTTTTTTCTTGCCAAGTTTCCTAGTTTTGTTTAAGTCCCTTCTCTAGCTTCTTGACTTAGATAATTTATTTAATTTGTATTCCGTTTTTAACTATTTTTACAAGTATTTAACTGTAAAACTTAAGTGACAGGGTATTCTTAAAAATGCTTTTATTTTAATAATTACACTTGAAACCCTCCTACAGTACGCCTCGGCCACTTGCTCAGACTTGGTTGTGTCTAGTACTTTGGTCTGATAAAGACCTTAAAAGAAGTTGTCAGACTTAGGCACAAATCCAATTAATCTGAAACCACAAAATTCAAACTCAGTATAGTATCTTCTGGGTACAAAGATGAGCAGCAATAATTAACTGTAGGCACAATATTTTAAGCATTACTTTCCATGCGACTTCACAAAATAAGCCACTGGCTTGCCCCAGTTCCTAATTGTCTGTCCAGTATCATTTATTTTTTCCTCTGTCCCTTTTTCTTCTCAGCATTTACATCTTTTAAGTACTCAGTGATTAGTGCCTCATCAAGTCCTTTTCTTCCTACATGCTGATTTCATTTCAAATGTGCAGTTCACAGCTGCGTGATTATTGATAAAATTTTGGAGAACAAAGAGAGATTTATTTTAGTACCGTGAAACTAACTGGTAGACCCTTTCAAGTGTTACGAGTTTCCTTAGAAAATTAACTGCCCCAAATCTTATTTTCCCACAGCTTTCACATTTTTTCTATCGGCAATATGTTTACCATTCTATAACTCACCTAAATAATATCTTCCCCAAAAAGTCAACATTTGGAGTTAAAAATAGTATAGACAAGGATTATCTATGCTGGATTATACAACGGAATTCTGTCGACAATACAACAGAATTACTTTTAATTTTTTAATGTATTAATATCTTATATATGAATATTCCTTAAGGTGTTATTATCAATACTTCCTAATTTGTGAGCTTTTAAAATTATATATGGATTATTTTATCATCTCAGTAATTCCAAGAAATAAGCAAGAAAAGGTACTATTTATGATCTATGGATGAAGAAAAATGACTAACAATAGAATGAACAAGTTGTTGAGTAAAAATAAAGACTAATTCTAATTTCTTGGATCTTATAAAATCCATCACTATTAATGGATTATTCAGTATTGACTGCTTTTAAAAATATGCTTTGTTTTCATGCCTCTGTTTCTTCTTTGTTTATCAGTTTATTTCTCTCCTTAGTTTCCACAGATGAGTGAGATCATATGGTATTTATCTTTCTCTGACGGGCTTATTTCACTTAGCATAATGTTCTCCAAGCCAAAACATACTGTTGCAAAAGATAAACTTTTCTTCTTTTTTAGAGCCGAGTAGAATTCCATTGTGTAAATGTCCCATAGTTGTTTTATCCACTCATCTACTGATGAGCACTTGGGCTGCTTCCATATCTTGGTGATTGTAAATAACGCTGCAATGAATATAAGGGTGCTTATGTTCTTTCAAATTAGTGTTTTGGGTTCCTTCAGATATATTCCCAGAAGTGGGATCAGTGGGTCAAAAGGCAGATCCATTTTTAAGTTTTTGAGATACCTCCATACTGCTTTCCACAGTGGCTGCACCCGTCTGCACTCCCACCAACGGTGCAGGAGGGCTCCCCTTCATCCACATCCCCTCCAGCACTTGTTGTTTATAGATTTACTGATGATAGCCATTCTGACAGGTCTGAGGTGGTATCTCATTGTGGTTTTAATTCTCATCTCTCTGATGGCTAGTGATGCTGAGCATCTTTGCATATGTCTATTGGCCATCTGTATGTCTTCTTAGAGAAGTATCTATTCAGGTCTTTTGCCCACTTTTTAATTGGGTTGGTTGTTTGTTTTTAGTCTTGAGTTTTATAAGTCCTTTTAAGTTTTGGATATTAATCCCTTATCAGATGTATCGGCAAATTTGTTCTCCCATTCTGTGGGTTGTCTTTTTATTTGGTTGATGATTTTCTTTGCTGTGCAAAAACTTTTTAGTTTGATGTAGTCCTATTTGTTTATTTTTTTCTTTTGTTTCCCTTACCTGGAAGATATATCTGATAAAAAATTGCTACGAGCAGTGTCTGAGATTTTGCCACCTATATTTTCTTCCAAGATTTTACAGCTTTGGAGCTAACATTTAAGTCTTTGATCCATTTTGAATTGTTTCTTGTGTGTGATGTAAGAAGGTGGTCTAGTTTCATTTTTCTGCATATATCTGTCCAATTTTCTCAACAACATTTATTGAATAAACTATCTAGCTCATTGTGTGTGCTTGCTTCCTCTGTCAAATATTAATTGACTGTAAAGGTGTGGGTTTATTTCTGGGCTCTCTATTCTGTTCCATTGATCTATGTGTCTGTTTTTATGCCAGTATCAGATTGTTTTGGTTACTATGGCCTTGTGGTATAGTTTGATATTTGGTACCATGATTCCTCCAACTCTGTTCTTCTTTCTCAGGATGCTGTTGCCATGCAGAGCCTTCTGTGGTTCCATGTAAATTTTTGAATATCTGTCCTAGTTCTGTGAAATATGTCATTGGAATCTTGATAGGAATTGCATTGAATCTATAGATTGCTTTGGGTAGTATGAACATTTTAATGATGTTAATTCTTTATATCCTTGAACATGGTATGTGCTTCCACTTATTTGTATCTTGTTCAATTTCTTTCTTCAGTCTCTTAGAGTTTTCTGAATACAGGTCTTTTATATCCTTGGTTAGGTTTATTCCTAGGTATTTTATTCTTTTTGAAGCAATTGTGAATGGGATTGTTTTCTTAATTTCCCTTCATGTTAGTTCATTATTGGCGTATAAAAATGCAACTGGTCTCTGGATATTAATTAATTTTGTTGGATTCATTTATCAGTTCTAGTAATTTCTTGGTGGAATCTTTGGGGTTCTGTATGTATAGTATCATGTCATCAGCAAGTAAAGACAGTGTTACTTCTTCCTTTCCAGTTTGGATGCCTTTTATTTCTTCTTCCTGTCTGACTGCTGAGGCCAGGACTTCCAGTGCTGTGTTGAATAAGAGAGGTGAAAGCAGAGAGCCCTGTCTGGTTCCCGATCTTAAGGGGAATGCCTGTAGTTTTTGCCTGTTGAGTATGATGCATGCAGTGGGTTTATCATATATGGCCTTTATTATGTTTAGGTATGTTCCCTCTATTCCCACTTTGCTGAGCATTTTTATCATGAATGGGTACTGGATTTGCCTGTTTGATTGATAATGATAAAAGTAAATTTCTTAGAGATCAAGGAATATGTTCAAGATCGATTATTGAAGGTGATAGAATTAGGATTCAGAACAGGTCTTTCTGTCTCCAGCACCCTGGAGTTGCCACTCGACTGTACGAGAAAGGAAGGGGCGGGATGGAAATGGAGAAGAGGGAGATAAAGGGTAAAACTAAAAGCTAAGGTGTGGTGCTAGCCAACTTCACATACAGTATTTCATTATTCGCAACTTTGTTAATATTAGTTCCATTTATTTTTTTTACAAGTTAGTAAACTGAAATTCAGAAATTAATACCTGTGTGCTAGGTCAAAGAACTGCTAAAGGCTGGAGCTAGAATTCAAAAATGGGTATTATTATTCCTATATCTAAAAGTCCTTCTCCTCCAAGTTCAAGACCCACATAGCAATGATTAAAACTGCCCACAACGCCTCAGGTCGCTCAAAGTGAACGTGTTCTGAACCACCACGTCCTTTGTCACCCCTCCCCATCCACGGCGCATTTTCGGGGGGGGGGGGTTACACCATTATCACCCAGTAAGAAGAAACACCAGCCTCAGGGGAATTCTATGCCTATACATTTTAGTACCATAGTTTCAGAATTTTAAATGGCATAAGATGATATAATAGACAAACCCAGGTCTCTCTTACACCCTATAAAATATGTCTTATTTTTTATAAACAGGAAAAAAATCAAATACACTTTAAGGTAATAATAATAACAATAGCTCACATTTATTTTGTTTATTGTGTTCCAGATACTGGTCTATGCACTTTAAGTGTTTTAATTCTCTTAGTTTTTATATTATTGCTATTTTGCAGATGGGGAGATAGAGTAGCTTGCTCAAGGACACACTTTCTAGGAAGCAAATAGCCAGAATTAAAACCCAGGTGATTCGTCACAAGAGCTGTTTTCTTGACCGTGCTGCTGTGTGGATTTAGGGATTTGAAGTGCGCAAAGCTGACCTATGATGGTGCATTCAAGTTCCAGGAGCGTGAGAATGTGGAATGTCCCCAGCTGGTGTGGCTCAGTGGATTGAGTGCCAGCCTGCAAACCAAAGGGTTGCTGGTTCAATTCCCAGTCAGGACACATGCCTGAGCTATGGGCCACATCCCTGGTGGGGGACATGTGAGAGGCAACCACACATTGGAAAAAAAAATGTGGAATATGCCTCTTTGGAACTCCACCTACTGAGCAAGGAACCAGAGAAAAATTCAACATGACTCCAGAGTAATTGCCTATGTGACTATGGGCAAGCTACTTAGTATTTTTGTTATTACTTTCATCATACATGAGAGATTTGATCTGATAACTTTTAAGGTACCTCTTTGCATTAAAATTCTGTATTAAATAATATACATTAAATCTATTCTCTTAAAATCAATAACTGTAATAAATACTACAGTTTTCACAGAAATGACTTCTAATGCAAAGCATGCTTCAATTCTGTATCTGACATCGTGAAAAAGTCCTGTCTCCCTGGCCACGGGGCTCAGTCGGCTGGAGCGTCCTCCCACCCAGCAGGCTGCAGCACGGTGTTCCCAAAGCCCCGCGTGCGGTGCCTGCAGAAAAGCGGCGGCCAAATGGACATCTCAGACCCTGGAGTCCACCGCTCCTGCGATTGGGTGTCTGTTTTGGCTACTATCACAAGCGCCCCAGAGGGGCAGGCGACAACAACAAACATTTATTCCCCACAGTTCTGGGGGCTGACAAAGTCCAAGGTCCGGGTGTGAGCAGGATCCTGCAGGAATAGCTTTCCCAGCTACTTCTGGTCTCCACCGTCTCTGCTGGAAAGCTTGTTCGGAGGGCAGATGAAAGCCACGGTTGTCTGCGTGAAGGCCCCGGGCCCCCCCTACTCACCGGCTCCTGTCTCCGCATCCTTCCGGTGGCCCTGGGCCCCGAGACAGGCTCGTAAAACAACGAGCCCACTCGTACGTGGAGTCACGATCCGATTCTGGGCCAAATAACACGGACCTCGCACGACAGTACTTCTTGACATTTGGATAGCTTACAACATTGATACCACAGACATCAAATCAAAGCTAAGATAGGTAAGTGTTTTAATTCTCACTCTTTAGGGGGAAGAAAAAAAAAAAACTTGGGAGACTCCTATGCATCGGGCATAGCTGCTGTGGAAGAAAAGAGCTAATGAAACAACGAGAATTTACCGATCCTGGGAGCAGAGGGTGCAGTCCCCGCTCCGTGGCCAGGCTTGCGCGGCAGGACGCAGCGGTCCGCGCCAGAGCTCCCGTGTTCCCGGCGCCAGGGTGCAGGAGCCCCACACGCTCTGCGGAAAGGCGGGAGGTCACGGCCCCGGCACCCCAGGGCCTGGGGCGCCGCAACCCGCCGTCTGGACAGAGGCACAAGTGAACCTAAGAAACACGGGAGAAGAAAAAGAGTTTGCTTGTTTCTCCACAAGTTGCAGGGTGCTTGAAAAAAGGTTGAGAATGAGATCAAGTCTGTGAATATTTATTTGGGAAGAGACATGAAGTCCATTGAAAATTCTAACACACTATGTCTTGTATTACTAATGGTCTGGATGTAACTACGTACATACAGCTAGTAACAAAAATTGTGAGCTGTCAAATACACGTTAATACTGTTTTAGATTCTTATATACATTAAAACAGAAGATAAAGGGGCAATCAGATTGATATAGTTCTCAATTTTATTTCTATTTTTACGAAGATGCTTTACTGTCTTGTAATATTATTTTACAGTCACTCTGTTCTAAGACTCTAGATCTGGGGGTTTCCATATCTGTGCAGTGTACATTTGCATGTTGTATTTTCGAAACATATGACAAGTTGTCGACCTCAAACTTAATTCTTACCGTCTTTCAGCTGCTACATGAGCACCATTCATATCTCCTTTACCTGAGTTCAAAGTTAACAGTTTCGAGTTGAAAGTAAGAGTCCAATAACTTTTCTTATAAAGTTTTTTTCTCCTTATATAAAATTAGAATATAGTCATCCCCAAATGTTTAATAAGGTACTATAGTTTCCATGTCTGACATACTTAGAATTGTGATTTTTTTACTTATTTTTTTTAATTTTTTTATTTTTAGACAGAGGGTAAGGGAGGGAGAAAGAGAGGGAGAGAAACATCAATGTGTGGTTGCCTCTCACGTGGCCCCCACTGGGGACCTGGCCTGCAACCCAGGCATGTGCCCTGACTGGGAATCGAACTGGCTACCCTTTGGTTCACAGCCTGCACTCAATCCACTGAGCTACACCAGCCAGGGCTATTTTTACGTATTTAAACAGTAGAAGAAAACAGAACTAACTAGTCTTTTTAACATAGAATATCTGTAACACAAAAGCCCCGCCTTTTAAGACAGATGTAACTTTTTCTTAGATCTTTCTTTTCTCTTTTGGATGCCTGCGACTAAAATATTTTACCCAAATATATTCTAGTGAGAAAAGTCAAGTGGGAACACAGCTGCTTTAAGGAATTTCAGAAGGAGCAATTCCCATGCTCTTTGGTTTAAACTAAGCCCTCGGTATGACTGAGCAGTTTTGCAGGAAGAAACCTACGTAAAGACCAGCGAGAGGGCTATCGTAAACGTTCGTCTTTGCCAAATCGGAACCATGCGAGGGGCATTTAACCTCTCATTTCACCTGACCTTCAAACCAGCCCTGAAAGGTTCGTAGACTTGCCCATGTCACAGCGTGAGGCTGGGATGTAGAGACCTGTTCAAGGTCAAGTATCAGGCATGACGAGATCAAACCCTGGTCCTGGGGAACCCAGAGCCTTTCCTGCTGTGCCATGGCCACCTCAATGAGCTGCTCACATGAGTTGCTCTCTACCCTTGGCTATTAGGGCTATTAAGCTCCTAATAGTTGCTTCAAGTATGAATACTTTCCAAAATTAGTCATCGAGAGGATAGAGCCTTTTAGTAGAGTACAAATGCAAATGCCTTTTCCGAATCATATACCACCGACAGGAAGCTGGCAGGAATTAATCATGGTGCCAGCTATCAATCTTTTCATGCATAAAATTCAAATTTTGTTACTCTGCCTACAGAGGAAATGTCATTTTATAAAAAGCTAATATGCGCCCACACGCGTGCCTGTCAACACCAGGGAGCCAATAGCGATCTGCACAAGCTGAAATTGAGCGCAGCATTCACACCGCTTGAGCACAGGTGCGAAATGATGTGGCTTTTAAAACCTGGGTTAAAGACCAGTAGGATTTAGTTTCAGAATGACCCGGGGCTCTGGGAGTTTGAACATTGTGGATGATTTGGACGACATCAGTGCTATCCTGACATCGTGGGGACTTCAAGGACCCGAGACAGGAGGGCCTTGGTCCTGCCTAGAGGGGAGGAGGACATCCCAGGGATGATCCAGGACTTCATCCTTCACCCCCACCCGAGCCAGAAGCTGTACAAATGTTATTGTTATCTACTTATTTACTTACGTGAATCTGTTCTTACATTCCCCACACCGTTGTCCATGTCCACACACAGGTCATGCATACATGTCCTTTGGCCACTCTATTTCCTATGCATGAATTGTACAGTGCATGAAAGATTTCCTAATAAAAGCATTATTTTTTTAAAAAAGCATTATTTTTAAGAAAAGGAAGTGCCCCCATCTTCCAAAATACTTACCCTCATGGTCATGGCTATGCAACTCAGCTCACATCGTTGTGTTCCTGAGTCAGCCCCCTGTCCCCAAACAGGGCGGACACCGTGACTGCAGCATTCGACTGTGGTAAGAGAAGTTAATTTCTGTGCCCTAGTTTCGCTGCTCACTGTGAGTATTGCCTTTATAGTTACCTTTGCCAATCTCCTGTCTTCTTCTGTCTACCCAAATGAAAAGTGAGCAGATTAGACAAGGTGGTTTCTAAGACCCTTTCTAGAAGTGTGACATACCATAAAGGACGGGGTATACGACTGGATTTAACCAACGGAATTGCATACCTTTCAGGAATAGAGCTATTATACAGGAAGTGAGATAGGCACCTCATTCAGATAACTAAATGACAGCATTGTTTCTCATCCCTGAGCTAAGTGATTAAGAATGTCTTTAAGGTAAAAATTAACCAGGCAATTGCCCTTTTGTTTTTTCCTATGTTTTTGCTCTGTAGATATCACTTCTGCCATTTGCTAGCTGTGTGACTGCCTATAAAATAGGGATATAATAACAGTACTCATCGCAATGAATTATCACGATGACTAGTTAAAATAGTGCCACTACCTGGAAAGGAGTCAATCTCCAATAAATGGTGGTTTTTATCACAAAAGAAAAGTCCAGTACAAAAAATAATAATAATTCTGTTCTACATAGGACATTTCACATTTAGTTTTACTCGTTGGAGACCAAGCCGATTTCTAGATTTGCCTGATAAAACCTGACCTAAACATTAACATCTGTAGAATCCCAAGGCCCTACACCAAATTTTCTCTACCTGGCCTCCCTTCATCTTCAGTGCGCTGAAGGAGTACTTCTATGTCAGTCCCCAGGGGCTGTTTAGGTCTTTGTATGGATTCATTGATTATTCATCAGTCCCAGGGGAATCAAAGCTGTGTGAAAGTTTATATACTTTCTGGCAGCGTTTTCCACAATTAGTCATAGCTTCAGATCATTTAACACACGCCAATATGGAGAAAATTTGAAATACGTTTTGCAATCATATGGAACTGGAACTGTTATATAATAGTTCACTTAGAAGGCTATAATTAGGATTACATGTAAATACTATTAAAAACTCTATCTTCAATTCAACTGTCATATAAATGGTATGTTTATAAGTTAGTTTTATTGGATTTTGTGTTATATTTAATTGTTTAAATGTTTTTATTCTTCAATGAAATATAAGTCCCTGAAAGTCAGGTTTTATGTGTTAGTTATGTTTTCTTCAAATTGTGGCATATTTAATATATTTAAATATTAAATATATTTGAAGTTAATTTTTATTGAATATGCATCTTCTGTGTCCTACATACTTTGGCATGTATTTGATACATAATAGAAGATAAGTATGACTATCTCTTTGGAATTTCTAACCTACAGACCATAATCACTGAATGTTTATTTATTAGACAAGAGCTATTT
Source organism: Micronycteris hirsuta (assembly GCA_004026765.1). Taxonomy (NCBI): domain Eukaryota; kingdom Metazoa; phylum Chordata; class Mammalia; order Chiroptera; family Phyllostomidae; genus Micronycteris; species Micronycteris hirsuta. The sequence continues at coordinate 20,336 of PVJI01004605.1, read as the reverse complement.
TAAAACCTACCGAAATTAAACAAAATTGACAAATGAAGCAAACTCTTATGGAGGTTTAATAGGTAACAAATAGCCATTTTATTTTTGAAAATAAAAAGAAGCTGGAACATGAACTTGAACCTTACTTGATTTTTTAAAAAAAGAACAATGTCCACGGAGTTAAGACACATGGGTTTCAGCCCTGAGCTTCGTCACTAAATAGACGTGTGATGCTGAATCCACAAGAGCCTCATCCTCGTTATGTGTAAATGAGAGAATCAGACAAATTCCGAAGTTCGTTCTGCCTGTCCATGTTTAATTATTTAATATAAATTCTTTTCTGAAACTACCCTTTTTAGTTCCTTCCAGTCCATCCTCTGTGCCCTCCTCCTGCAGATCCATTGCCTCAAAACAGAAAGTTTTCAATCCGACCTTTCACGAGGGAGAGACAGCCTCAATGGGAGTCGCTCATTAAAACCCGAGCAGGGCTGCAGCCCCTCTGGCAGGCGGCATCTTCTTCCAGAGCGATGAAGAGCAGCTCGTTCCCTCATTCCTGCAGAAACGTGGCACGCCGCCACCGGCAAAGCCAAAGTGTGGACTTTTGAAACGCCCTCCTTTGCAAATCCCCTCCCCACCCCACCCCACTCCCCCGGAGATGCAGGCGTCTTCGCAGACGAGGGGGCAGCAGGCTCTCCGGGCCGCTGTGAACGGGACAGCGCCCCCAGCGGCGTGTTTCCCGCTGCCCGGCGCTCCGCCGCTGGAAAGGGAATCTGTCGTTTCGCGCGGTGGGAGGGATGTCTCTGCATTCAACCTCCCAATACACCCTTTGTTTATAAGTCAGTCTTTAAACAAAGCTTTTTTTAATTAAATGGGCCATAACAGTATATTCTCACTAAGCATGCTGATATATTGCATATCCAATGATTTTTATGCTGAAGTCTCCCAATTTAAAACAAAAGGGTGCTGAAGTGTGAGTTTTTAATATCTTCCTGCTGCCTGAGTTTGGGTTCTTTTCGAGATCATTAAAGCCTCCAGGAGAGGAAATAAGGGGTAAAAAAAAAAAATCTCATTCAAGCTATTCATATAATTAGTGTGAACTACAGAGTTTGCAGTACCACCAAAAGAAAAAAGAAAAAATTAGTTCAAAATTGAGGGGGGAACACCATTCATTGACGTTTAGCCTCAGACCCACCATGCCCTCCAGCCAGGACTGTGTGAAATTTGTCTGGGAGACGCCCAGGGAGCCACCTGCAGTTCTGCTGAGAGTGTGGTCTGAGATTCAAAACCAGGTGTCCGGTGAAACTCAGTTGAAGGAGAATCTTTGAGGATTCATGGCTCAGATAACGTTCCCTAGCGATCTGGTTAACCACAGCCTTTTACTTCAGACTGCTGGTTCACACCACGCACCCACAGAACTCTGTTACATCCACACAGTGTGGTATATCGGGACAAGTACTAAGGAAATTTTATCAAGTATGTGTGTTTTACTGTTTTACTCACCATTCCGTGGCTGTGATGTGTGAGGCGAACAAACTAGTAGTCTGCGCTGCTTTCATCTTCAAAGTAGAACATATTTTCTGTTTCTTTGTCCGGGAGTGTGAACCGATGTCTGATGAGAAGCATTAGTAACAGCCCTGACTCGACGCGCTCCTGCCTCAGCGCGGGAAGAGGCTGGCTGTGCTCTCGGGATACAAATACAAAGTTGGTTAATTTTTTAAAATACGTTTTCTTAAGGACCATCTTATTAATAAAGTATCAGTAAGATGCCTGGAAACCTAAATAAGTGTAATCCATTGGATACTATTAAATTTTATGGTGTTCATTTAAGATTTATTGTGCTTTGGAATCATAATTATGAATATTAATTTTCCTTATATAATCCTGCAGATGTAAAAATTACTGGAGAGCCCTGGCCGGTGTAGCTCAGTGGATTGAGTGATGGACTGTGAACCAAAGGGTCCCGGTTTGATTCCCAGTCAGGGTATATGCCTGGGTTGCAGGCCAGGTCCCCAGTAGGGGGCACACAGGAGGCAACCACACATTGATATTTCTCTCCCTCTCTTTCTCCCTCCCTTCCCCTCTGTCTAAAAATAAATAAATACAATCTTAAAAAAAAAATTACTGGAGACTGGACTGTGTATACAGGGACTCCAGGTGGTATGCTGACGGACCTTTATTTCCCACCATGTAATGGGTGCTTTTCTCTTCGCTTTATCTCTTTCCTCAGAAGGCCTTGTTTTTCAAACCGCAGGAGTCTAAGATTTTATTGATGCTTTGGGTCATATGAAAAGGCAGGTCTCGGATGTTATTAGATTTTTCTCGATGCCGTAACAACCAAAATACATACAAGGACTGTCTCTGGTCAGCATGAAATTGGGGGGTTGGAAGGAAGGAGCCACACAAGTGCAAGACCATGCGCCTTGCGGCTCTCCTTCAAGGGCATTTTAAACAGCCAAGTATTCAGTATTGCAGGGAGGAAACTAAAATCCTACTTTATAGACTAAGAGCAATTCTAACCAGAAAGAACTTCTAATAGTCTCTCACAGGCAATAATTATTTTCTCATGCTACTTGCAAAGAAAACTCGATGGAGCAAAATGCTACGTAACTGATGATGTAAATGGGGAAGAGGAGACTTTGAGGCGAGGGCCAGCATGGCACAGGCTGTACCAGTCTGGGTTTGGTCCAGAAAAGGGACTGCCATCCTTATGAGTAAATTTTTGGGGTAGGTAACCAAAAGGTGTATTTCTGGATCATGTAGTAACTTCATTCTTAATTTTTTGAGGAAATTCTGTACTATTTCCTGTATTGCCTGCGCAGTTTACACTCTGAGCAGCAGAGAATGAGGGTCCTTTTCTCCACAAACTCTCGTAACAACCGCACCTGTTACTACCTGTCGTGTGGACAACGGCCGTTCTACCGGGTGTGAGGCGATATCTCGGTTTGGATTTGCGTTTCCCTTGTAGCTAGCAAAGTAATCTTTTCCTGTATCCATTGGTCATCTGCATGTCTTCATGGCTAAGTACCTGTTCAGGTCCTTTGCCCAGTTTTTAATTGGATTGTTTGTTTGGTGTTGAATCCATGAGTTCTTTATATATTTTGGATATTATTAGCCCCTTATCAGAGACATTGTTTGCAAATATCTTTTCCCATTTGGTTGGCTGCTTTTCTGTTTTGTTGATGGTTTCTTTTGCTGTGCAGGAGCTTTTCAATTAGATACAGTCTCATGAACTTATTTTATATTTGACTTCCCTTACCTTTGAGGTCAATTCACAAAATACTCTGTAAGACCAAGGCCATAAGTTTGGTACCTATGTTTTCTTCTATGTAATTTATTGTTCCATGTCTTATATTTAGGACTTTGATCCATTTTGAGTTAATTTTCAAGTATGGTGACAAACAGCAGTCTAATTTCATTTTTTTGCGTGTGACTTTCCAGTTTTCTCAGTGCCATTTACTGGAGAGATTTCCTTTCCTCTGTTGTAGGTTTTTGGTTCCTTTGTCAGAAATTATTTGTTCATTTACATGTGGCTTTATTTCTGAGCTCTCTGCAACTCTGTTCCATTGGTCTGTGTGTTTGCTTTACTGCCATTGCCATGCTGCTTTGATTATTGTTGCTTTGTGGAATGATTTAAAGGTGGGAAGTATGATATCTCCACCTTTGTTTTTTATTTCCATGATTGCTTTTGCTATTTAGGGCCTTTTGTGGTTCCATACACATATGATGATTTTTAAAAGAGTTTATTTATTTATTTTTTTGGGGGGGGAGGGAAGGAGAAAGAGAGGGAGGGAAATATCAATCTGTGGTTGTCTCTCACTCTCCCCCTACTGGGGACCTGGCCTGCAACCCAGGCATGTGCCCTGACTGGGAATTGAACCGGCGACCCTTTGATTCGCAGCCCATGCTCAATCCGCTGATTGAGCATCAGCCAGGGCCAAGATAAGATGATTTTTTGTTCTATTTTTAATGCCTTTAAGATTTTGATGGGGATTGCATTAAATCTGCATGTTATTTTGAGTAATGTGACCATTTTATATTTTTAAGATTTTATTTATGTATTTATTTTTAGAGAAAGGGGGGAAGGGAGAGATAAAGAGAGTGAGAGAAACATCAACGTGTGAGAGAAACATCCATTCCTTGACTCTCACACATGCCCCAACCAGGTAGCAGGCCCACAAGCCAGGCAGGTGCCCTCCAGGAATCGAACCGGCAACCTCTCACTTTGCAGGACAATGCTCATCCAGCTGAGCCACACCAGCCAGGGCTCATGTGGCCATCTTAACTATGTTGATTCTTCCAACCCAAGTACATAGAATAGCTTTCGATTTCTATGGGTCTTCCTCAATTTTTTTGTATTAATGTATTGTAATTTTAAGTGCATATGTCCTTCACATTCTTTGTTAAGTTTATCTGTAGGTGTTTCATTCTTTCTGTTGAAATTCCAAAAAGAACTCTTTTCATTTCTCCTTCTGGAATTTTATTGTTACTGTGTAGGACCATAATGGGTTTTTGTACATTGATTTTCCTTCCTGCAACTTTACCGTATTTAGTTTTTGTTTCTAATAGTATTTGAGCAGAGCCTTTAAGATTTTCCATATAAAGAGTCATGTTGTCTGCAAAAAGAAAATGACGGCTTTACTTCCTCATTCCCGAGCTGCATGCCTTTTATTCCTTCCTGTTGCCTGCTCGCTCCGGCTGGGACTGCCAGTACCGTGGGGAACAGGAGTGGGGAGAGTGGGCATGTTCGTCCGGCTCCTGATCTTACAGGAGCAGCTTTCGGTTTTCCTCCACTGAGTGTGATGTTAGGTAGGGGGCATGTCATCCATGGCCTTTACAGGTTTTCTGATATGAAAGGTTTTGTAAATATCGATTCTGTCTATTCGGTCTAATTTTTCATTAAGGCCAATATGTCCGTATTGATTTCCTACTTGGATGACCTCTTCATAGCTGCCGACGCTGTACTTATACTCCCTGCTATAATTGTGTTTTTGGAAGTATCTCCTCTGAGTTCTTTTAATAGTTGCTTCATATATTTTGGTGTTTTCAGATTGGGTACATAGACATCGGTGTGTTATGTCTGCTTGATGTAGTGCCCCTTTATTATTATAAAATGTTCATCTGCGTCTCGTTACCGTTTTTATTTTGAAATCTCATATGTCAGACACAAGTGCAGCTATATCTGCTTTTCTCTGGATGCCATTTGCTTGAACTATAATTTTCCACCCTTTCACTTCGAGTCTATATTTGTGCTTGCAGCTGAGCTGTGTCTCCTGAACGCAGTGTGGAGTTGGTTTATTTTTTAATCTAATCTGCTAGTCTGTGTCTTTTAATTGGTGAGTTCGGCCCATTTACATTTAGGGCAATTATTATTATGTGAGGATTTCCTTACTGTAGACATTTTCTCTCATTCTGGAGGCTCTGTGTCTTCATTGTTTCTTTTTCCTTGTGTTTTATTTGTTATTTCAGTTTGGTGGTATTCTACAATTTTTTCCTGTGTTTCTTTTTTTTTTTTTTTTAATGCTGTTTTTCAGCTCTAGATTTTTTTTTTTTGTGGTTACCACTAGGTTTATGTAAAAGAAAGTTTTACATGTATAGTAGTCCATTTTCTTCTGACTGCATCTTATCTCTTCCCCTGCAAATTTGGACCCTTACCTCCGCCCCTTTTACGCTGTTGTCGTTACAAATTATCCCTTTTAGTGCTGTGAGTCTGTTTTCAAATTTTAGTAGCTATTATCTTCTCTTTTTTTGAAGTGTATCTTCTCCTCTTTATACCTTATGTAATATTTAAGTATACAATGTCCTATTCTGAATAATATTCTGCAATTTATTCTTTCTGTCTGTTTGCATATAATCATTTTGTGGGTTTGTTTTTTTTTTTGTCTTTTTGTTTCAAGCATAATAACAACCCCCTTCTGTAATTTCTGTAATGCGGATCTTGTGGTGCTAAATTTCCTCAGCTTCTGGGTGTCTAGAAAAATCTTTATTTCTCTTCCACATCTAAAGGATAACTTGGCTAGATGTATTATGCTTGGCTTGTCCTTTCACTTTTTAAATAGCTTGAGTATTTGATCCCACTCTTCCCCCACTCCCTCCTGGTAGGGCGTCTGCAGGAAAATCCAGTGATAGTCTAATGGGATTGCCTTTACAGGTCTCCATCTTTTCCCTGGCTGCCCAGAGAATTATTTCTTTGTCATTCATTTTTAACAGCTTTAATATGATGTGCCTTGGAGAAGGTCTTTTTGGATTGAGATACTTAGGTGTTCTCTTTGCTTTTGGATTCGAGGATTCAGGTCCCCGCCCCGCCCCACCCCCCCACCCTATAGGTTTCAGAGGTCCTTGTCGATTATTCGCTGGCACAGCCTCCCCAGACCCTTTGCCCGCTCTCCCCGCCTGGTGCACCCATTGTTACATCGCTCTTCCTCGTGGAGTCCAACCGTTTCCATTGGGTGCTTCGTTTGTTTCTGCTCTCACACGTCTCTCTTCTCTGTCAGCATAGTCTCTAAATGTCCGTCTTCAGCATCATGAATTCTTTCCTCCACCTGGTCAGCTGCATTTCCTGAGCTCACCAATTTGTTACTTACCTCCTTTGTTCAGGGTCTTCTGCTCCGGAATTTCTGTTTGGTTCTTTTGTACCGATTCTGTCTCTTCGGTAAAGTGCTCCTTTTGTTCATTGATTTGACTTCTGAGTTCCCTCAACTGCCGATCAGAGCTCTCCGCATCTCGTTGAGTTTTTCTAGAGCTGCCATCCTGAACTCTGTCATTTCAATCGTCTATGTCCATGTCTTTCCGTTTTTTTTGTGAAGAGTTTACCACTTTCTTTCTTGGTTCTTCGTGGTGTTTGATGGATGACCCCTCTGCCTAAGCCTGTTTGGAATCTGCCTCTTTAAAGAGTGTCCAGCAGCTTCCCTCCTTGGCAAGCTGACCAGAGGGGCCTTTGCTGCCGCTTCCCCGCAGGCAGCACTCCAGGGCCTGTGCGCATCACCCCCTCACTACCTGGGCCTCGCTGTTTCCATCGGGCCTGGGAAGGGCCCTGTGTTCTCTGCGGAGCCGGGCATCATTTCTGTGACCAGATCGCTTCCATCATGGGCCACCACTGCAACAGGAGAATGTGTTAGATGATGGGGTTCTGGGCGGGTGAAATCCGGGGGCTGCCTGGCAGCACACGCTCAGGGCCCCAGGTGTTGGACTGTGTTGGGGTGTCCCGGGCGAGGCTGGGGTGTACCTGGTAGCTTTGTCCTCCTCGCAGTAACGGAAGCTGCCAGAGCTCGGGGTGCTGCGAGCCTCGCCCAGTGCTCACCGCGCCAGCTGCTTAAGTGAGTGATTAATTGTAGTTCGGATTTCCAACAGTATTTGTCTTTGAGTAAAATCAACTTTCATTAAAATGTAAACTGAGAGCAAACTTTAAAAAAAATGGATTTGTGTTTACTAAAGTAAATAACTGTTACAATTACTATAGCCTTTTGCTAAGAAATACATAGTGAAAAAAACCTGTAAGTGGTGTTTATAACTAAAAACAAAACCAAAATGCTTAATTGTTCATTCTTTCTCTTCCAAAAGTATCAATTCTATTAGCTCAGTTGCAATACAAATTTCACATTTCTATCTGTGAGGCGCGTAGTGTTTGGAAAGTCTATGAGCTTTTAGTCTAACTACACGATTATGGAAGCAAATCTTGCCTCTGCCCGGTTTTAGCTGAGTGTCTTTCCAAAGAAGGGGTCACTTACAGTCATAGCTTCCCGACACCTAAATTGTCACTAAGAAGGCTCACTAAGTAGAAACTGGCATAGAAGGCATCGTGCCATTCACCGTAAACTTCCTTTTACCCCGAACTCTCCCATTATGGAGCTTCATGGGATGGAGACGGGAAGATCCTAGAAAAAGTTCTTATTTTCATTGCTCCCGCTTTCAGGAACCTGCTACATTCTTCACTATAGAAACTGTGCATCCCCGGCCGGCATGCTCAAGTTAAAAAGGAGAGGGAGAGACTAGCTCTTCGGCACTGATATGGAGGACACCGAGTGTGGGCGTAGTCATGGTAATTTATTTAGAGTGTTAAGATGTTGATAATGGTTGTTCTTTTTTGTTTTAATGTCTTGACTTGGAAGAAAACGCATATCTTGGTGATCCAGTGGGGAAAATCAGAAAATTAAATCAATGTATAGGTACAAAATGATGAAGATATATAAAATACATCATTTACTGCTAAGAGATAACAGTGTGATCGTGAATGAAAATGGAGAGAGCACAGAGACAATTACAGAAGACGTTGCCATTCAAGAGTTTGAGACAATGTTGCCATCTCAAGAGTTTGAGACAAATTTCATAGAAAGACAAAGATATTCTTGTGTGACAACTAGTGACAAAGTCATTCAGAAGCCCTCTTTGTCACTGTGCTTGTGAAAGTCACTGCAAAAAATGCCCTATGCCAGAGACGTTTGGTGCTGGCCTGGTGCACTTTAAGCTAAATCTCACTATAAAATAGAAAAAACTATATAGGAAAAGTTCAAATACAGTAGGATCATTTTACCAGATATATTTTAGAAAAAAGAAAAAACTTTCTCTTCCTTCATTTGAGCTCACTAATGAGTCATAGGCTTTTGTTCATAAAATGCTTCATTTCCTTCCATTTCACTTGTCATTCTCATATTTAATGGTACCTTTGTGTGACTAACGCTTGCTGGCTATCGAATGGATGTGCCAGCTCCCTCAGACACAAAATATTTTTCTCTGGAGATGATTAATACCGAGTGAATCACTGATATTAGATGTAGGACATATTAATCAGTAATTTTCCTTTGAGATAATCCCCATAAAGCCAAAAGCAAAGCACTAGTGACCGTTCAAGTATTTGCCCTCCTGCCCCCCCATGATACCAACAGGCTAAACGAGTTGCAATTATGATACAAAATCATCTCTTTCTTGGCTGCCATCAATTCTTTTAGTTTTGCCCCCAGAACTAAGGGAGGGGACCTTTTCTAATTGCCTACAAAATTAACTCCATTTTTCTATCCCCTCCTCTATCAAAATAATGCCTCCCTGTGCCCACTTGCTCTGCAGTCCTGCTTCACAAACAGCCAATAATTACGCGAAGGTGGCAAAACTGGTTATGAGAGTGCATTTATTCTACAGAAGGACATTTCATTTATGCTGTAACTGTGGTATAATTTTCCTCATAGTTTTATTCAGCAAACATATATTGAGGACTTAGAATACATTGGGACCAGAACCCTGTTGCTCTTTTTCATGGAATTTATTGGGGTGACTTGGGTTCACAAAACCATACAGGTTTCAATAAAACATCATGTACACACAGCCCCATGCGACCTCTTTTGATCAAATTGGATTACATCACTTTCAAAAACGTTTTACACCAGGGTCTCTGTATGGTCCACACAGGTAAACAGGAAGACTCGGAGAGGCAGACCGGTCACAGTGGCCTGGTTCTCCCAGCCCAGAGTGTGCGAGGACTTGGGATCATCCTCCATTAACAAGTTAATGAATGAATTTCTGCAATTCAAAAAAAGGGACCATCTCAATAGCAAGAGCGGATACTGTCGGTGAAGGTCCAAGGTAGGGATCTATGCGACGTTGCCATTCTCTCAGCACGTGCACTTCACGTGCCCGGAGGAAGCGTGGCCTCTACGTCCACAGTGCGTCCTGCCTTTCGATGTTGTAGAGCCACTGAGAGAAATTCACCCTCCCACTCAGTGGCCTGTGAGTGCTGAATGTCAGGGGTTCTCTGTTTTATTAGGAACTGTTGTCATTTGGCAGCTCTCTATTCTGCAGGTGTTCTGAATTTCCTGATGGGTTCAGCAATCGAGGTGGCCAGACTCCCTTTGCTTAACGACCTAAGTGGTTGCAGCGTGAGAACTCACAAAACCATCCAAATCTGAATCTGCCACATATCATTTAAGTTATAAAAATTAGACAAATAAGACAGAGACAACTGAGATTAATATTCTGCATTTTAGAATTGTGTAGCTCTTAAAATAATGAATATACGTAGCCAGATAGAATTAATCACAAAGTATATTTTCCTCTCTGGATCACACAAAATCTACCAGATGCTTACAAAGCCCTTCTCTTTTTTCCTTCCTGAGTCACTTGGCATTAACATGGCAATCTGCTTCTGTCTTTTATTTTGCTCTTCTTAACTCATAATATATTGGCCACATGCCATTTTTAACATCAAATTTTTTATTCATTTTTTTGCACTTCCCACGTTATTTTATTGTCATATGTGATAAAGCTATGTAATTCTGAAGTCTTTAAAGTATAAAAACTCTTGTCCTGGCTGGTGTGGCTCAGTGGATTGAGTGCCAGCCTGCTAACCAAAGGGTTGCTGGTTCGATTCCCAGTCAGGGGATATGCCTGGGTTGCAGACCAGGTCCCTAGTGGGGGCCACGTGAGAGGCAACTGCAAACTGATGTTTCTCTCCCTCTCTTCCTCTCTTGTCTAAAAATAAATAAGTAGAATCTTTTAAAAATAAAAAGTATAAAAAATCTTTAAATACTTAGTTTTAAAAATGAATACATCTAAATTTTATAACATATTTATCATTTGCACAATTTAGTATACAGATTTGCAATTCATAAAAATATGAACGTCATTTCTAACTATTTATAACACCTATTTACCAAATTCTATTATTTCCAAGTCATCTAATATGTCTGTATTTCTGGGGGAAACATATGTGGTCAGAGTATATGACACAAAGGAACATTTCTACTAAAGTCAATTTACTGTATTTGTTTATTATTTAAAAAATTATTTCAATGGCTTATATTCGCTATTATTCTTATTAGTTTCGGGTGTGCAACATAGTGGTTAAACAATCACATACTTTACAAAGTGTTCCCCCCGATATTTCCAGTGCCCGCCTGGCACCGTACACACTTATTACACTATTACTGACTATATTCCCTACCCAGTGTTTTACATCCCTGTGACTATTCAGTGACTGTCCATGTGTCCTTCTCAACCCCTTCACCCGTCTTCCCCAGTCTCCCACTCCCTCCCTCTGGCAGCCACCACTGTGCTCTCTGTGTCTCTGAGTCCATTTCTGCTTTGTTTGTTCTTTTGTACTGTTCTTTAGATCCCACATAGAAGTGAAATCCAATGGTTTTTGTCTTTCTCTGACTGACTTATTTCACTTGGCATAATACCCATTAGATTAATCCATGCTGTCGCAAATGGTAAAATTTGTTATTTTTTATGGTCAAATAAATTCCTTTGTGTACGTGTGTGTGTGTGTGTGCACATTCCACTCTTTCTTTATCCGCTCATCTACTGGTGGGCACTTGGGTTGCTCCCATAGCTTGGCTTGTATTGTAAATATTGCTGCAATGAACATGGAAGGTGCAGATATTCTTTCAAATTCATGTCTTGGGTTTGTTTGGATACATGCCAGTAGGTGAAATTGCTGGGTAAAAAGCAGTTCTGTTTTTAATTTTTTGAGGAGCCTCCATACCACTTTCCACAGTGGCTGCACCGGTCTGCATTCCCACCCACCGTGCACGAGGGTCCCCTTTCCCCACGTCCTCGCCAGCACTGGTTGTTTGTGGATTTATCGATGACAGCCATTCTGACAGGAGTGAGGTGACATCTCATTGGGTTTTAATTAGCATTTCTCTGACGACTGGTGATGTTGAGCATCTTTTTATATGTGTATTGGAAATCTGTATGTCTTTTTTTTTGGAGAGTACCTTTTTAGGTCCTTTGCCAATTTTTTAATTAGATTGTTTGTATTTTTAATGTTGAGTTGTATGCTTTATAAATTTTGGATATTAACCTCTTATCAGATGTATCATTGGCAATATCCAATAGTTCAATTTAGAGAATAAAAAGGAATATATTTTAAGACTGAATTTATATGTTGGTTGTAAATTAGTTTAAAATTCTAAACTAGTTATTAAATAGTTTGGTTATAAAACCAGAATGTAAGACTAAAAACTATTTTACTATTTATTAAGCTATTAAGGTAGTCAGTGGTATTTGCCTTATTTATTTTTAAAACAATTCCCATTTAGATTTAAATACATATAATCAAACTACATATAGTTATACATAAACTATATATAAAGAAAATAAATAAACATATGTATGGTTTAACTTCTTTCTTCCTGAAGTATATATTTGGTAAGTCTTTTGTGGAAATCATATAATTTGATTTTTTTACATCTCTGTTTCATTCCTTGAAATTATCCATATTTTCATCTCACTCTTCCGTGATAGTTTAGGCGCTTCCTGCCTCGGCGTCAGCACACCCTTCGATGCTGTTCTGGTTTCTCCCGTCGCTACTAAGAAGGCTTGCATCAGTCCGCTCCTTGTTTTCTTCGCTACTCTCTTCTTTGGGGTGCTTCTAGGGGGTCTTTGTCACTAGTTTCCTGCAGTTTTATTATAATGTGCTTCATCACAGCAGAAATTTTTTTTCTCAAAACGGGAAGGGTTTTCAAATTTTAAGACCCATGTCTTTCCCTGTTCAGAAAAAGTTTTGAAATATTATCATTTCATATCTATCGTCTCTATTCTTTTTCTCTGAAAGTCCTGTTACAGAAAAGTTGTTTTCTTTCCCGGCTTCTTATCTCTCCGCGAAGAGTTTTGACTATTTATCTAACAGCCACCCGATTATTATTATCATTTAAATGTCTATGCGTTTCCCAAGCTTTTTATCTGTGTCTCTCTCTCCTTTTTTTTTTTTTTGACATGCTTTATCATTTACGTAGAGGATTCATACTTGTATTTCTTGAATCATTTTAAATGTAATTATATTATAATATTGAGGCTGAAGTTTTCACGTCTTAAGCTTTTGAGGAACATACTGTCCCTTTTGTAACTGTCACCCTTGATTACAGCGTGTTGCTTCCTCTCTTATTTGTAAGATTTTTAAATGGTCTTCGCTCAGGTGCTTTCTTCCCCTGTAAAACGTCTGCGAAGTGTGAGTTGTTACATTCTTTCAGAATAGTTGCTGTTCTCCCTTGTGTTTGTCAGAAGCTCTAGCCCTTGACGTGTTTCTGTTCATCGCCCGGGTTGGCTTTTCCTGCGTCCTGCGTCTCTGACCTCAAACAGATGGAGTTATGCTTTTCGGAGGAAAGGGCACTCACTCTCACCCCAGCCTGAGCAAGCCAGGGGTGCCTCAGTCCCCTCGCAGCGGGGCTGCAGCCTCCGATTTTCCTGAACGAGACGAAACCTCTGGTCTTCTCGTGGTGGCCCAGTGATCCTGCCCGCCTGCCACAACTGTCCCTTCTGCACCTCGCCGTGTGACTCTGTTTTCTCTTCATTTTGGGACTCTACTGGTTTGTTTTCTTATTGAAAGCTTGAACGACGATTAAAAAGTATGTACTTGTTTTTTTCCGGAGTCCTTCATAGTTTCCGTGGCAAGAACTCTGCTTGGCTTGGCCTGCCACATGGCCAGCATCGGACAGATTTCGCTTCCACACTGTCGTTTCCAAGCAGGTTTGCTGCCACGCTTGGGCAGGCACCATCCCCTGCGCGCACCAGGCTAATTTGCAAAGAGGCCTATTTCTGCACATGTGCCCAAAACTCTATCTACATAAAAATCACATGCAAAGGAGAGTCAGATGGTGAGAAGAGATACAATTTAGCATATTTATAACTTACTCCATACTAATGGGACAGAATTATGTCGGGGGGCGTGATGAATGCCAAGAGAAGCCGTTCCAAGCGAGGAGCCTGTCACAGGGACACGTGCGGCGCAGCGTGTCCTACCGCGGCGGTGGGCACGAGGTGGGCGCACCGACAGAAGACAATGCTCTCAGCACAGAAGGTGTGTTAGAGTCCCTTCGGGTGGTTGTAAAGGTTGTTATTCCTGGGCGGAGAGTCTTCCATGGACTCAGTCAGGCCTGGGTATCTACCCTGTGACGGCACTTCATGTAACCCCACGCGAGGAGCTTAGGGCATAGTGGGCAGCTTTGGGGACCACGGGGGAAAGGCGCAGTAAGAGACTTACAGCAGGGGGAAAAAGCTGGTTAATAAAGTGCTTTAATTCCTCCAGTAAGGACTTCATATTTTATTTAGATGAATGACAGGCAAGCCATGAACGTCCCAAAAGAGCAGTGGGAGGTGAAGACAGTAGAATAGAAGATACATTTACAGTGGCACAAACAAACAACCGTTAAATCAGTTTAGGTGTTTGGGGCAAAGCAAGGACTAGGTCGGGACCAGCAGGCCACGGCCTGAAGGCCAAAGGTCACGCGTGGCTTGTTTCTGTATGGCTCGTGGGCGAGATGGTTTTCAGATATTGAGGGCAGTAAAAAGTAATCATAGTAATGATAAGAGTGCATGACAAAGGCGCCATTGTGGCTCACAAATGCTCGGGTTCTCCTGGTGTCTGCGGCCAGTCAGCAGGGCGGCCGGCGGTGACAGGAATGCAGGCAGAGGCAGCTGCGGCAGAATGAGGCAAGGACAGTGGACGCAAAGCCAGGCTCCTGCAGCTGCCAGAACACGGTCACTGCAGCATTCGCTTGAGAAGGTGACCGAAGCAGCTCCCATGGAATGACACTGTGTCCTTTTAAAAACAGTGGTCAAGGTTCATTCTTTTGCACAGATTTGTCCAATTTTCCCAACACCATTTATTGAAAAGACAGTCTTTACTCCACTGTACGACGGTGCCTCTTTTGTCAAATATTAAGTGACCATCAAAATGTGGGTCTATTTCTGGGCTCTCTATTCTGCCCCATTGATCAACATCCCCAGCCTCATGCCGTGCCATGCTGTTTTGACCGCTGTGGCCTTGCAGTATAGTTTGATGTCAGGTATTCTGATCCCTCCTCCTTTGTTCTTCTTTCTCAAGATTGCTGAGGCTATTCTGAGTCTTTTTTGGTTCCATATAAGTTTTTGGAATATTTGTTCTAGATCTGTGAAATATGCCATTGGTATGTTAATAGGAATTGTATTGAATCCATAGATTTCCTTGAGTAGTATGGACATTTTAATGATGTTCATTCTTTCAATCCATGAACACAGTATATGCTTTCACTTATTTGTATCTTCCTTAATTTCTTTCTTCAATATTGTATAATTTTCTGAGTATAGGCCTTTTACAGTTTTGGTAAAATTTATTCCTAGGTATTTTTCCTTTCTTTTTCTTTTTTTCTTTTCTTTTTTTTTTCTTTTTTTGCATTAGTAAATGGGGTTGTTTTCTTTTCTCTGATAGTTCATTATTGGTATGTAAAAAGGTCAATGAATTCTGAATATAAATTTTGTGCCCTGACTTTGCAAATTCATTTATTAGATCTAGTAGTTTTTTTGGTGGAATCTTTAGGGTTTTCTATGTACAACATCATGTCATCTGCAAATAATGACAGTTTGACTTCCTTCTTAATGATTTGGATGGCTTTATTTCTTCTTGTCTTATGGCTGTGGCTAGTACTTCTAGGGCTGTGCTAAATAAGAGCAGTGAGAGCAGACATCTCTCGCCTGTTTCCAATCTTAAGGGAAACACTTTAAGTTTTTGTCTGTTGAGTGTGATGTTGACTGTGGGTTTGTCACATACGGCCCTTACTATGCCCAGATATGATCCCTTTATTCTAACTTTGCTGAGAGTTTTTATGGGGGCTGGACTTTATCAAATGCTTTTTGATAATCAACAGAATGCATCTGTTGATGTGATTGTATAATTTATCCTCCATTTCGTTTAAGTGGTTTATCATGTTAATTGATGTGCAGATATTAAACCATCCTTGCATCACAGGAATAAGCTCACTGATCAAGATATATATTTTTTTGTCTTTTAATATATTACTGAGTTTGGTTTGCTAATATTTTGTTGGGAGTTTTTGCATCTATGTTCATCAGGGTTATTGGCCTATAATTTTATTTCTATGCAGTGTCTT
The DNA here is from genome assembly GCA_004026765.1 of Micronycteris hirsuta. Classification (NCBI taxonomy): domain Eukaryota; kingdom Metazoa; phylum Chordata; class Mammalia; order Chiroptera; family Phyllostomidae; genus Micronycteris; species Micronycteris hirsuta. Next base: position 4,503 of record PVJI01004605.1, on the reverse strand, counting down.
TACCCAGGTCTGAAATCAGAATGCTGGCCTCACAGAAAGAGTTTGGACATCTTGCCTTCCCTTGAATTTTTTGAAATAGTTTTTCTTCTTTGAATGTTTGTTAAAATTTGCCTGTCAAGCCATCTGATTCAGGACATTTGCTTGCTGGGAGTTTTGGGGTTTTCTTTATTACTGCTCCAATATCATTCATTTTATTTAATCTATTCAGCTCTTCTGATTCTTCTTGATTTAGCTTTGGAAGATTGTATGTTTCTAGGATTTTATCACTTTTTCCAGGTTTTCCAATTTGTTGGCATACCGTTCTTCATGGTTTCTCACAATCTTTTGTACTTCTGTGTTGTTGGTTGTTACTTCTCCTCTTTCACTTCTGATTTTATTTATTCGGGCCCTCTCTCTTTTTCTCTTGATGAGTCTGGTTAAAGGTTTGTCAATCTTGTTTATATATTTTTTTATTTTTAGAGATAGGGGAAGAGAGGGACAAAGAGAAGGAAAGAAACATTGATGTGCAAAAGAACATCGATCAGTTGCCTCTCACATGCCCCCAAATGGAGACCCAGCCCACAACTCAGGCATGTGCCCTGACTGGGAATCAAACCAATGACTTTTGTCCTGTGTGATGATGCCCAGCCTACTGAGCCACTCCTGTCAGGGCTCTTGTTCATCTTTTCAAGGAACCAGCAAGTGTCCTTGATCTTTAGTATTGTTTTTTGTCTCTATGTCATTTATTTCTGCTGTGATTTTTATTATTTTTTTCCTTCCACTTATCTGGACTTTATTTGTTGTTATTTTTCAAGCACTTTTAGGTGTATGGTTGATTGTTTATGTGAGATTTTCCTTGCTTTTTGAGGTAGGCATGTAATGCTGTGAATTTCCCTCTCAGGACTGCTTTCTCTGCTCCCCATAGGTTTGGGGTTGTTTGTGTTTATTTTTATCTTTTCCAGGTAACTTTTGATTTCTTCCTTGATCTCATTGTTAACCCATTCATTGTTTAATAACATGTTATTTAGCCTCCGTGTGTTTGAATGTTTTTCAATGTTTTTTATTGTAGTTGAGTTCTAGTTTCACACCATTGTGGTCAACAGAAGATGCTTGATATGATTTCAATCTTCTTGAATTGATTAAGATCTATTTTGTGTCCTAAAATGTATGTGGTCTATCTTGAAAGTGTTCCATGTGTACTGGAGAAGAATGTATATTGTTGCTTTGGGATAAAATGTTCTGTAAATATCGATTGAATCTCTCCATTGCAGTGCATCCTTTAAGGTCACTCTCGCCTTGTTTTCTGTCTGGAAGATCTATCCACTGATGTCACTGGGGTGTCAGAATCCCTGACTATGACTGTTTTACTGTCACTGTCTTCCTTCATGTCCACCAAGATTTTCTTTACACACTTAGGTGCACCTGTGTTGGGAGCAGGTATGTTTACACGGGTTATCTCCTCTTACTGGATGGCTCCTTAGGCATTATGCACTGACCTTCTTTGTCTCTTGTTATGGCCTTGATTTTGACATCTATTTTGTCTGATATATGTATTGCCACCCCAGCTTTTTTCTTGTTGTTGTTTCCATTTGCATGAAATATTTTTTATCCCTTCACTTCCAGTCTGTGTGAATCTTTTCTTCTGAGGTGGTCTCTTGTAGACAGCATACATATGGGTCATGTTTTCTTGTCCATATAGCTACTCTATGGCTTTTGATTGGAACATTTAATCTGTTTATTAAGGTTTTATTGATACTTATTATTGCCATTTTATTCTTTATACCTATGTCTCTCTCTCTCCCTATTTCTTTTCCCCCCACCCCCTCCCCCTCCTTCTCCTTCTTCGATCTATATACAAGGGCCAGCTTCCTCCAGCTTAGAACTAGGGGCAGATCTGTAAAGGTCCAACTCCGTCTGTCGGCTCCACCACCTCTCCCCGAGGTTGCCTGGTCTTCCTCCAGAGCCTTCCAAAAAAAGACTGCAGAGTGGGCCAAGCAGGCCACATTCCCCCAGACCTTTCCATAGGTTGTGAGCTCAGTAGGTCACGGCAACTGGGGTCAGGAGGACAGGGCTAGTGGGTCCCCTACTTGGCAGCCGCATGGTCAGGCATTCAGTGAGGGGAAAGTGGCCCCTCCCCCAAAGCTAAGCCATTCCTCTCTTCCAGAATCTTCCACTGTGGCTCCCCCAAGAGGAGGGCACCACTGGTTTTGGTTGTGTTCAGCCAGCCGTCTGCTCTGCAGGAGCAAGCTTTGCAAGGTGGAGCCACTGAGGCTGGTGGGTGGACAGTTCAAAAGAGTCTCCCATTGGGAGTGGTGCGGCCCAGCCCGCAGGAGGGGACCAACTACCTCGTCCCAGTCCTAGATGATAACCTCCGAGAAAGACAACCTGGGAATGACCCAGCGCTGAGCAGCCCTCCCCTCTCCTATGGAACTGGGCTCAGCGGGACAAGGCCACCAAAATATGGAGAGAAGCGGCCAGTGCACCATCCAAGCAAGCCAGCCAGGAGCCAGAGTGCAAGCAGTTCTTTGTTCCCTGGGACTATGTTAGTTTTGGGTGTGGGAGGGTCCAGGTGCTTTCCCAAAATGATCAACTTCCCAAACTTTTGTGTGCTTTGGGTGGGCCCACCTCCCAACCAATCCCTTCCTTCCCCAAGCTAGACACACAGGCCTCTTTGGTCCAGCACCTCCCCCTGCACCGTTTTGATTTCGATGGTGCATGTGCTTCCTTCTCCTGGTCCCTCGCCAAACCTGGTATCAGAAGAGGGTAGGAAGGGTTTTTCTCTATCCAATTATCTTGCTGGCTCTGCGCTACTCATTGTTAGAACCTGCTTCTGATGCCGTCTGGGCCAATGGGTGGAGATTCCCAACACTCATCAGCTCCACGCCAGGAGAGGAGCATGCGCAAGGCACACCCTCAGTTACACAGGCAACGTGGTCTCACTGTCAGGTGGAAGCTGCCCTACAAGACTCAACGTCCTGACCTCTGCCCCTGGCGGTTCCCCAAGGCCTTCTGACCAGCTGCACGCCACATTCTCAGTACTCAAACCTCCCACCTCTGTCTACCAGTAACAAAACAAGTACGCACACACAGAGAGAAGGCCTTAACCAGAAAGGGACAAAACCTTTAAGTAGATCCTAAGTAGAGTGTGGAGGCCTTCAAAATGCAATGAGGGCAGAAGCTCGGATCCAGGAGAAAGACTCAGCCTCAAACTCCAGGGCTGGTGAAAAATAGGGAGCTTGGTGGGTGCTGTGAGCGCCTCACTGGTTCACTCCCCGGCCTCGGAATTATCGTGGATCTTCCCAGGATCTCACTATGAGCCACCAAGGGCATTTACCTTAAACAAAAGGTCAGCCAGCTATTACCCCAGAAAAACGGTTCTCTCTGGGGACAACAGAGGATTGCAGTCTCGAACATGCTACCGTGGTACACCCCTGCAAGTCTGCTAAAAAAACAAACAAACAAACAAACAAAAAAAACTCGTATTGGGCGGGGAAGAGGGAGAGGAAGAGGAAAGGTTATTGCAAAGAATATTTTCTGTTGTGCTCGGTGATCCACGTGGGGCGTGAGAGCGCCCCCTTCTGCCTTTACTGATTTGTACAAGTTACCGTGACTTTTATGAACTCTACAACGTAGGACAAGACAGTCCAGAAAACTGGGCGCCATGAATCTCTCTAAAGATCACACCAACATCGTCCCCAGAGAGAGAATTTGAAACGCATCATAAGCGTGCTGAGGAAAGGCCTTGGAGCGAGTGAGGAGACGTTTGTGTTTTACAAAAGCGCAGCAGAGAAACAGCCTCAGTGAAGTGGATGCAAATGGCCCATCTGTTGCTAGATAGATGGTCTGGACCTCAGACTCATCCTGCTCCTAAAATACTCGGAACACGGTCTTTCTCCATTTTAATGATACAGTCTCTACGAGTGGTATGGCATCGTTTCACTCTTTGAATTTAAAGTGATTTCTTTGTATCTACTTTTTTCTTCATATCGTGTAATGTAAAAATTATTTCTAATTCAACTTTTGAAAGCAAAACAATAATGGCGTGTGGTTCAAAGAACTCAATGTCTTTAAATCCCATAATTAATGTTGGTACTTTTATAAGTAACTAATAGTACATTTTGAAATAATATTATTTGGAGTTTTTAAATCTTAGTATAAGTGTGAAAAATAGGTTCTGGAGGTTTTTTAATTACTTGATTAATTTATTTATAAGATGCTCTTGTTGAAAATTTTAAATATTCAAGACAATGACCCAAAGCCCTAAGGGAAAAAAATAAACAGCAGCAACTACAAAAAATAAACTGCATTTTCATAAAATAAAATACAAGCAACGTGTATAATACGAAATTATGCCAATAAAAACTAATGCATGAATTTCAATATGAGATAAAAATCATATTTCATAAAACTGACATTAAAAAACAAAAAAGGTGCCCCGACCAGTGTGGCTCAGTGGGTTGCCTGTCGTCCCACAAAGCGAAAGTTCTCCAGTTCGACTCCCAGTCAGGGCGCACGCCTGAGAGG